>RJWM01003200.1:0-27843 GCA_004363535.1 Dasyprocta punctata | reverse complement strand
CAAAGAGGTTAGGAACCACTCTCACACTCATTAAAAAAAATGAAAGAGAAAGAGAAATAAAAATCAAACTGAATAAAACAAAACAAACAAACAAGAAAAGAAAAAAAACCCAAAGCCCAAAAAAAACCAAAAAACAAATGGTCCACTTCCACGATTCTCTCTGGGTCCACTAGTAGATAGCCTATGGAGACAGAGTCCTGAATTGTGCCACTCTCCCTGCAAGCCAGCTGTTGCTTTGTAGTGGAGGAGTAGATAACTTTAGCAGGCTTGCCCTGAGACCAGACTCATTGGGCTTGCTGCAGTCCAAGCAGTTTCCACCCAGCTAGGAGCTGCTGGAGAAAGCCAGCAGCAGTTCTGGTTCTGGGCTTATCCAGCTTGACTCCAAAATGGCTCCCAGCCAATCGCTCTCTCCCACAGGAGGACTGAGTCACTGCCAGTCGGTGTGGTCCTCCATGTCTGTACTCACTGCCAGCCGGTGTGGTCCTCCATGTCTGCCGCTCTCCTCCACTATCATGTCTCTCTGCAGAGGCCTCTGGGGTTGCCAGCCACCACCATGACCATGACTGTGCATCTCCAAGTTCCAGCAGTTCCTCTCACACAGTGAGTCCGGGTCTGGGCAAAGGCACCACCAGCTACTGCCTTCTTCTTCGCTGAAGTCTTTCTTTTTACTCTCTCTGTGGGCTTCAGTTCAGACTTCAGATTCTTCCTGGGCCCAGGGGGCCCACTTCCTTCCTTCTTGTCTTCCTCATGATGCTATATTCCTGTGTCTGGATGGTGACTCTCAGAGAGGCTGTTTTCTCTGTTGCTTACTGCTCCACCAACTTCCCCTACCTCTCCTGTGTTGTATTTTTAATGGATGGTATTATTTGGCAGGTGTCTTTGACATGATGGTTTGAAACACACACAAGATAGTGGAGTGTTTTAATTTGTTTTGATGCTTCAAACATTTCCCCTTTCTTTTGGGAAATCAGTATTCAGTCACACCGTGTTGCCTTCTGGCCTTGAGGTTGGCATGGGACCCATGCTAGTCTGGTCAGGGAACTCCCCTAAATTTGCTTATAGTTGAAGTCTTTTTCATTCTCAAGAACTTGTAGGATAACAGCACCAGAGTGGCCAGCTACTGTGTACTCTACTTTGTGAAGAAGTGCATGAGAACGAAATGGAGCCAGCACCTAGGGCTGAGCATCTGTGATCAGATGTTGGCTCTACTTCTTCCTGTGACCCCTGGCTGCTTATGTGACCACTATGAATATTAGCTTGCAGTTCTAAAAATAAGAATACTAGGTTGAAAATAAAATTATTTAATGCACTGAAAGTGCCACTTAGAGTGTATGATGCATCCATGAAGTGACTGCTACATTTATGTATTTTAAATAACTACCTTGCTGTGTGTCCTATGTATTAATATGGTTTTTGGCAAGTCTAATCTACAGTATCCACAGAGACTTATCCTACAATTGATCTGCTCACTGCAGTGTGTCTTCCCATTCCTGAGATTTATATGTTGAAGCCACGACCCCAGTGCCACCGTTAAAGATGGTGCCTTTGGGAAACAGTTACGTTTGGATGAGGTCGTGAGGGTGGGGCCCTCACTATGTGTCTCAGTCCCTGTCTTTGTTGCTGGGACATAATACTCGGCACCCTCAAGTTAAAGGAAGAAGGCAGTTTTGCCTGTCATTGCTGCAAACCCCTCCCTTCTCCAGCTGAAATAACTTCCAGAGGATTTTTAAAAGTCAGTGTCCTTGTCCCCTGCATTTTTCTCTTTCCTTTTTGTTAGCCAGACATTAAAGAACTGTATATTCAAAGTCATCTGCATACATGAATAATTAGAAGGGACCATGCAAGCCCAGGAAAAAAGTGCAGTATCAGAGAAGACCTGAGAAGACCTTTAAGTTTGTACCTCAGGCTGGTCCTAGGCATAGAGTAATTTTATAAAAACTAACCATAAACGGTAACCAATATCATGAATCCTTGGGGACAGAAGAGAATGTGATTTCCTGAGTTCTCATAGTTTTAGGCCCAAATATCTAGTTTTTAACAACAACAACAACAGGAAAAAGAAGAACAATAAATCACAGGTATAGAAAAAAACAGGAAAAATATGGCCCATTTAAGGTGGGTTGAGCAAAACCAAAAGCAAGCAAATCAACAGAAACTGTCTCTGAAAGGGACTTGATGGCTGATTTACTAGACAAAGACTTTAAAATTCTCTTATAGGTACTGAAAGAAGAAAAGGAAGATATGGGGAAAGACAAGAAAGTGATGTATTAAAAAATAGAATAATAAATAGAAAACCTAAAAAGAAACAAGAGGGAATTCTGGAGCTGAAAAATAAAACAAATGAAAAATTCATTAGAAGAATTCAAAGGCAGATTTGAACAGGCTATACTTGAAGGTAAAACACTAGAAGTTATCAAGTCTGAGGGACAGAAAGAAAAAGGACGGAAGAAAAGTGACCAGCACCCAAAAGACCTGTTGACACTGTCAAGCAGATCAGTATGGATGAGGGGGCTTCAAAAGCAGGGGTTAAAGAAAAGAGCAGAGAGGGTATATGAAGGAATAATGATTGATGATTTTTCAACTCTGATGAAAGACATAAAATAAATATCCATGAATCTCAACAGCTCTGAAAAAGATGAATTCGGAGACTGAAAGCTGCCAGAGTACAGACTTAGTGCAGGCAGGAGGCAACAGCTGTTGTACAATCAGCACATTTCTCATCAGAAAGTGTGGAGGCCAGAATGCAGTATGATGGTTTATCCAAAGTGACAAAAGAAAAAATTCAAAAACTGTAATTAAGACTCCTATGTCTGGTAAACTTTTTTTCAAAAATTGAAGAAAAATTAAGACGTTTCCCATTTTTATGTTCTTTTTTTCAGCACTGGGGATTAAGTCTAAGATTTGTATTTGCTAGGCAAGTGCTCTACCATTGAGCTATACATTCTTGGCCCCCAAGACGTTACAAGGTAAGAAAGACCTTGGAGAGTCTGGTGCCACTAGACCAATCCTGCAGAAAATTCATAGGGGTGTCCTTCAAGGTTAAGTGAAAGGACCACAAAGAGTAACTTAAAGATGTGTAGAAATAAGGATCTCAGTATAGGTAAGAACAAGGATGATTATACAAAACTAATATTGTTACAAAAGTTTATAGTTCCACTTTTTATTTTTTGCATGATTAAGAGATTAACACTTTAAACTAAAATTATTAGTTGCAAAGCTAGTATTAGTATAAGTTTGGTTTTTACTTCCACACTGTTTTTCCGACATTACTTAAAGATAATGCACTTAAATGAATGATCAGTTTGGTTTTGTGCAAACAATGCATAGAAACGTAATTCTGTGGTAAAAGGGGTAGGACTCACGTTGCAAAGCAGCATATTTGCATGATATTGAAGTTAAACTGGTAGGAATTAAAATTAGCCTTCAAAGAATAAGTTTAAATTAAATGAATGTAGGATATTAAATGTAACCCTCATGGTAACCAGAAAGACAATAACTATAGAAAAATACAAAATTAGATGTGAAAGATATTCAAAGATTTCACAATAAGAAATCAACTAAAGATGACAGCAATTCTGGAAATTTAGGGCAAAAAATATAAAGCATATAAAAAATAAGTATCAGCCAGACACGGTGGCACTAACCTGTATGAGGCCAGCCTGGGCTACATAATGAGTTCAAGGCTACCCTGAACTAAATAAACAAGATCCTGCCTCAAAAAAATGAAAGCAAACCAGCAAATAAATATAAAAATGGCAGAAGTTTATCCTTAGTAATTATTTCAAATGTGAATGGATTAAACTTTCCAATGAAAAGACAAAGACTGGCAGAATGGATAAAAGCACATTATGCCACTATGTGCTACCTACAAGAAACACGTGTTAGTTTCACAGACGGAAACAGACTGAATTCATGAGGATGGAAGAAGACAACCCTTGCCAATAGTGACCAAAAGCAAAAGCAAGAGCGCTGACTGTGCTAACATCAGAGAAATTAGACTCCAGACCCAAACAGCTCACGGGAAATAAAGGTAAGCATTTTACGTTAGTAAAAGCATACATATATATATATATATATATGCATGTTTATATAAGATAGATATATAAGCATATATGCTTCTAAATATATAAAAATATATAAAATGTTTATAAATATAAGCATATATAATATATAAAATTATATATAATATGTAGACATACAAAATATATGAAATATATCTTACATATAACATATATAATAAAGTATATATATATATACACATATATATATATATAAAATAAACATCTATACCCTAATGGTAGACCATTAAAGATATGAGGGAAAGATTAACAGAATTGCAGGGACAAATAGTTCTACAACGATTGTTGGAAATTTCAACACACTCATCTGTATGATAAATAAAACAACACAATTAGAAAATGAACAAAGGAATAGTAGCCACAATAACCCACGGACCTAACAGGTGCATATAGAAACTCCACCCAACAGTAGAATCATACATATTCTTTCCAAGCACAGACTATGTGTCAGGCCACAAATTCTCAATAGATTTTCACAAGTAGCTGTAGCACAAAAGTATTTTATCTAACCATAGTGAAATGAATTTAGAAATCAGTAAAAAATGTAGATGTGGAAAATTCACAAAATTATCGAATTTAAATAATACACTTTCCTCCCTCTGCTTTTATCTATCTATTTATTTATTTGTTACATTTATTGGTACAATTTGATATACATAATGATCACATGAATCATAGGGAATTTGTACCTGTATGTGACATATCTTTATCCTTCTTTTTTTCCCAATCTCTTCCCTTCCCTTCAACCTCTCTTCCCTTTATTTACAAAACCTTGTTTCATTTTATTGTTCTTTTCTTTTCCATCTTTCCTTTCCCTACCTTCTACCTAGTACCTTTTCTTTAGAACAATTTCTTCCTACTTCACAATGCCTATTGTATATTTTGGTCCTTTTTTACACTTTTGGTTACTCACACCAGAGAAACTATGCCATATTTACATGTGTATCTGATTTATTTCATTTAAGAGTATGGTCTCAAGGTAGCTTCATTTACCTAGAAATGTCTCAAATTTGCCCTTCTTTATGAATAAGCAGTACTCCATTGTATAAAATGCATGTTTTTTATCCATTCTTCAGTTGATGGGCATTTGGGTCATTTCCAAGATTTAATTATTACAAACTGTGTTGCTATGAACATAGGTGTGCACATGTAACTGTGGTGTGCGGCTTTTAATTCTTTCGGGAAGATAATCAAGACGGAGAACAGCTGGGTCAATTGAAATACCTAGTATTAGTGTTTTGAGGACTCTCCACACTGATTGCACCAGTCTGCACTCCTACCAACAATGGATAAGCATTCCTTTTTCCCCACAGTTCATTTGTGGTTGATTTCTTGATAATAGCCATTCTTTCTGGAGTGAGATAGAAGCTCAGCGTTGTTTTAATTTGTATCTCTTGAATGACCAATGATGTTGAACATTTTTTCATGTTTCTATTTGCTATTTGTACTTCTTCATCTGAAAAGTGTGTATTCATCTTAGATGCCATTTTTAAATCAGATCTTTAGATTTGAGGAGTCTGATTTTTTTCAATTCTTTATATGTTCTAGATATTAGTCCTTTATCTGAGGGACAACTGGGTAAATTTTTTCTACTATGTGGGTTGTCTTTTCACTCTCCTGGTAATTTCTTTTGCTATGCAAAAGTTTTTTATAATAGGATGAAATCTCAGCTGTTGATTCTTTGTAGTATTTCTTGTGCAAGTGGGCTTTTGTCCATGAAATCATTACTTACACTTGTGTCTTCAAGAGTGCTACTTATTCTCTATCCCAGTAGGTTTAATATTTCTGTTTTAATATTTAGATCTTTGATCCATTTCAACTTTAGTTTAGTGCATGGTGAGAGATATGGGTCTAGTTTAAGTATTTGGCATGTGGGAAGCCAGTTTTTTCAGCACCAGTTTTTAAAGAGATTTTCTTCAAGTGAACATGTTTGGCCCCTTTATCAAAGATAAGTTGGGTGAGAGTGTTTGGAGTTGTTTCTGCATCTTCTAATCTGTTCCATTGATCCTCAGGTTTGATTTGTTGTTGTTGTTGTTGTTGGTTGGTTTGTTGGTTGGCTGGCTTTTTTTCCAGTGCCATGTTGTTTTGATCACAGCAGTTTCATAGTGTAATTTTCAGTTAGGAATTGTGATGACCTCTGCCTTGACTTTGTTGCCTGGGATGTTTTTGCTATTTTATATTTCCTCTGGTTCCAAATGGATTTAGGAGTTGATAAACCCTTAGCCAATCTCTTCAAAAAGAGGAAATAAAAGATTCAGATTCATTGAATTAGGAATAAAAAGGGTGAAACCACGATGGAATCTGAGGAAATCCAGAAGATCATCAATACCTGCTTGGAGAACCTGTGCTCTAATAAGGTGGAAAACACAGAAAAAATGGACAGATTGCTAGATAAATATGAATCTCCCAAGCTGAATCAAGAAGATGTAAAAATTCTAAATAATCCGGTATCAGTCAATGAAATTAAAAAGGTAATTAAAAATTTACAAGCAGTGAAAATGCCAGGTTATGATGGATTCACTGCTGAAGTCTACAAGAAATTTAGAGAAGATCTAATACCATTATGGATGAAACTCTTTAATGATATTGAAAGGGAAGCAATACTTGCAAATTCATTCCTGGAGGCAAGTATTTCCCTTATAACAAAATCAGAGAAGAACGAACTAAGAAAGAGAACTACTATCCAATCTCCCTATTGAACATAGTTTCAAAAGACTCTGGCAAACAGAACACAGCAAATTATCTAGGTTATTCACCATGACCAAGTAGGATTCATTCCGGAGATGTAGGGATGGTTCAACATACACAGATCAATAAATTTAATACACCATATCAACAGAGCCAAAGACAAAACCACATGATCATCTCAACAGATGCAGAAAAAACATCTGACAAAGTCCAATACCCACTCAAGATAAAAAACCTACAAAAAATTTGAATAGATGATCATTACCTCAATCTGGTAAAAGCCATCTATGACAAACCAACAGCCAATCTCATAGTAAATGCTCAAAGCTGAAAGCTTTCACTCTAAAATCAAGAACAAGAGAAGGTTGCCCACTCTCACCACTCCTATTCAATATAGTTCTGGAAGCATTTCTTAACTAGAGCAATGAGACAAGAGAAAGAAAGGAATAAGAATAGGAAAAGAAGAATTAAATGATCATTATTTGCAGATGACATGATACTCGACATAGAAGACCCCAAAAATACTACCAAAAGACTTCAGATTTAATAACCAAATTCATTAGCCTAACTGGATACAAAATCAACATTCAAAAATCAGTAACCTCCTTGTACACAAATAACAAAGTCACTGAGAGAATTAGGGAAACAACACTGTTCACAATAGCGTTAGAAAAATGAATTATTAGGAATCAATCTAACAAAGGAAATTAAAGATCTACACATTGAAAATTACAGTGCAAAAGGAGATTGAAGAGGATATCAGAAAAAGGAAAGATAGCCCTTGCTCACGGATAAGAAGAATTAACATAGTGAAAATGGCCATGCTCTCAAAATTGTTATTCAGATATAATGCAAGTCCAATCAAAACACTATTAGCATACCTAAATAACACACTTTCATACAACCAATTGATCAAGGGAAAAGTCACAAAAGAAACTAAAAATACTACAGATGAATGACAATGAGCATACAGTATACTCAGGAGACAGTGAAAACAAAAAATTATGAGTATAAGTGCTAACATTAGTATCAAGAAAGATTTCAAATCAGCAATCTAACTTTACAAATTAAGGAACTAGAAAAAGAACAAAAAATCCACGGCTACCAGAAAGAAGAGAATAATAAAGATGAGAACAGAGATAATAAAAATAGATCTGGTAAAACAAACAAACAAACAAAAGTCAATGAAACTGAAGGTGACTTTTTTTTAAAGGTTACAAAACTGACAAACATTTAGCTACATGAAATAAGAAAAAGAAGAGAAAGATTGCTTTCATCAAAAATGAAACAATGAGCACTACTACTGTTTCTACTAGTTGGATAATCTAGAAAGGTTCCCAGAAATTAAAAACCTTCTAAATAATGAAAAACTGTAAAGAAATAGAAAATTGATTAGACCTTATGACTAATAAGAAGCTTGAACCAGTGATAAAAAAACTCCAGACAATGTCAAGCTCTTGACTTGATACCAAATGTGGAAGGAAGAAATTATACCAATACTTTGCAAACATTTCCAAAAAGCTGGATGAGGAAGGAATATTTCCAGTCTCCTTGTAGGAGGCCACTATTACTTTGACCTCAAAGCCACAAAAAGATACCACAAGAGACTGTAGACCAATATTCCTTATGAACACCGATGTATGTATTCTCAGCATAATACCAGCAAAGTGAATTCAGCAGAATATTAAAAAGATTATGCACTATCAACAAATGGGGTTTATTCCTGGAATGCAGGAATATTTAAACACATAAAATATGGATATAAAATACTAAATCAACAGAGTGAAGTGCAGGTGTACAAGACCATCTCAACTGAGCAGAAAAGGCATTTGATAGAATTCAGCACCTTCTTGTGATAAAGAAAAAACACTCAACAAACTAGAAATAAAAAACTCCCCCCACATAATAAACACCACACATAAAAATCTCATAGAGAACATAGTCAACAGTGAAGCACTTAAAACTTGTCCTCTAAGAGCAGGAATAAGGCAGGAATGCCCAATTTTACCTTTCTTGTTCAATAGTCTTAGAATTTCCAGACAAAATAATTGGACAAAAGAAATAAAAGACAAACAAATTAGAAGCAAAGAAGTAAAACTGTATGTGTTCACAGGTGATATGATTTTTAAAACCTAAAGATTCTACAACAAGAATAAGCCTGATAGAACTGATAAATAATTGAGTAAAATATCAGTTCATAAAGTCACCATGCAAAGATCAGTTGCATTTCTATACACTAACAATGCACAATCTGAAAAGAAATCATAAAAATAACTCCACTTACAATATTATTTAAAAGAAAATACTTAGTAACTAATTCAACCAAAGAAATGGAAGATTTGAATAGTGAAAACATTGCTGAGAGAAATTGAAGAAGGTGCGTGGAGATACACCCCCGTTCATGGCCTCGGAGATTTCATATTATTATAAAGCTTTCCAATGTTATCAACAGATTGGGTGCAATCACGGTCAAAATCTCAGTGACTCGGTTTTTTTTTTTGTTTTGTTTTTTGTTTTTTGTTTGTTTTGTTTTTGTTTTTTGGTGGAATAGAAAATCTTATCATGAAGTTCATCAGAAATCTCAACAGACTCTGGATAGCCCAAGCAGTCTTGCAAAGGAAGAATAAAACAACAGGACTTACACTTCTTGAGTTTGAAATTTTTTTCAAAGCTATATTAATCAAAACAGTATAGTACTGGCATAAAGACAACTCAATAGAATACTGACCAAAGGGAACAAATAAAGAGCTCATAATTGTCCTACACGACTTTTGGCAAAAGTGCTGCGACTGTTTAGTGGGGAAAGGACAGTCTTTTCAAAGAACAGCATTGGGGAAATTATACAAACATCCTAAAGAAGGAAGTTAGGTTCTTATCTAATGCCATACGTAAAAATAAATTGAAGATAATTTAAAGATCTAAATATAAAACAAAAATAGTGCAACATCCCCTTCCCTCTCAAGCAACCGGCTTATCTGGAGAAACACAGGCTATGATGATAGCTATCAAGGTGAAATACAATTTGATTCTAGTGGTGCTTTGTTGTTTCACTAACATTGCAGGTCAGGGCCAGTGATCTGATTGTCTGTTTGGAGGATAGTGGTACACAGTGTGGCATTTAGGGGGCATCTCTTCTTGAGGGCTGCAACCATTGTTGATTCCCCATTGTCTTGTTTTGGAAACCCTATATCATTTCCATTGTTTTGTTGGGCTGAGTTTTATTCTCTTTTGTTTTGTTTGATTATGTCAAATCCAATGGCAGGAGCAGTTATTTCAAAGATAGCAAGCTATATTATGGTAGCAATTTTGGATTTACTATTGACTTGTTTTGAAGTCCTTTATTGTAGTCATTGTTTTGTTTTTATTGTTTCTATTCTATTCTGTTCTGTTTGATTTTTACTATGTCTGAAGTTATCTGCAGCTATTCTGAAGACATCAAAAGGCATTATTATAACTACTGTTGATTTCATAATGTTTTGAAGTCCTGTATCTCTTACACTGGTTTGTTTTGATTGGTTTTATTTTGTTTTATACTCTTTAAAATAAATAAATAAATAAAATAGAAGTGTTGACAAGAATGTGAAGAGATTGGAAACTTTCTGTACTGTTGGTGGGGATGTGAAATGGTACAGCTGTAGAAAACTGTATGGCAGTTTTTCAAAAAATTAAAAATCGAGTTACCATATGATCCAGCAGTTCTGCCTCAAGGTACATCAGGAGAAGGAATGAAAGCAGACTCTTGGGTCTTGAGATATTTACATAGCCATGTTCAGAGGACCACTATTCACAAGAGGAAAATACAGATGTAATCAAATCATAATTGATGTATCAGTGGATAAGCAAAATACACTATGTCCCTACATTTTTTTTTTTTTGTACTGGGGATTGAACTCATGACCTGTACTTGCCAGGCAGGTGCTTGTGCCGCTGAGCTAAACCACCAGCCTAACTATGTCCATACACTGAAATATACTTAATCTTAAAGAAAAATTCTTCCATATGCTACAGTGGGGATGAACCTTGAGAATATTATGCTTCATGAAAAAAGCCAGTCACAGAAAGGCAAATTCCATATGAGCTCTTTTATGTGAGGAACTTTGAGCAGTCGAAATCAGAGACAGAACATAGAAGAGTGGTTGTGAGAGGCAGGAGTAGATAAGATGGGCAGTTATTATTAGTGGGTACAGAGTTTCAGTTCCATAAGGTAAAACGAGGCTTAGGGAGAAATGCACAATGTCATCAATGTATTTAATAGCACTGCCCTGCATACCTAAAAGCAATTAGTATGGTAAACTTTATATTATCTATATTTTAGCACAATAAAAATGGAAAAAGCAATGAATACTGTATAACTCACCACATCAATAAAACCAAGGGGAAAATTTATATGTTTATCACAATAGTTACAGGAAAAGCATTTGATAAATTCAACATGCTCTCATGATAAAATTTTGCAAACTTGGAAAAAGAAGGCCATCCCCTTACTGCAATAAATTTATTTTAAAAATGTAAAACAATGGGAATAAGATGGGTATGCCTTTTATCACCACTTCTATTTAGTGGCTTACCTGTGATTCTAGTTTTTGTATGTTTGAGAGTAATGATGTATATATTTTCTTTAAATTAATAAAAATAAGCATACAACAGTAGCTAAAATAGGCAAAAGTGTTGAACTGGTACTTTGAAGATGGCATCAAATAATCGATGAACTTTTATATGTCTTTAATCTCATTAACTATTGGATAAATGGAAATTTAAAGTACGCCCACCGCACACCCCCCAGAGTGGTTTACTGTCCTGCTGCAGCTTACCAGGGAGCGCAGACTGTGTAACCACCCCAGATAACACTTTGGCAGCAGCTACTAAAAGTGGTCATGTGCTGCGCTTAACACCCACCAATACACAGCACCAACGTATGCTTCATGTTTATGTTGTCATAAACATAGCATGAAACAAGTGCTAAAAATAAGGCAAAATTGAAACACAAGATTATAGTAAGTTTAGTATAGTCATGCAATGGATGATACTTGTTATGACAATTACTGCTTTTATATTAGGAAATCAAGACTTAGCCCGGGTTTACCTGAGGCTGCAGGGAGCTACAGCAGCTGAACCACTGCTTCCTGACTTTTGTATCTCACCAGCCCATCTCATCACACTGGCATTGATCAACAGAATGACTGGCCCTCTTTTACTTACCGTGTTGTATTTTTAATGGATGGTGTTATCTGGCAGGTGTCTTCTCCTTTAAATTGTGATTGTTGGATATTGTATTTGAGTGAGAAAATGACTAAGACAAAGTGAGAGATTTGTGTATTAAGAACTTCTATTTAGTAGGACACTGTGGAGACACTGTAAAGGTAGTTTACCAACTCTAATAAAATAATCTTCAATAAGTATATGCAGACTTAGAGCATGTGCAAAGATCCAGAAATCAGTAAAAAGAGTATAAACAAGCTGATAGAAAAAAATGGATGAAAAGCAGAAACAGCATTTTAAAGAAGAGAAAGACACATATATACAATAAATAGAGGATGGAATATCCAGTACTTTTAGCGATCAGGGAAACAAAACCAAAATCACATGAAACACTATTTTATAGACAGTGGAATGGCCAGAATGAAAAGGTGACAGACAGCACAGAGTGTTAGAAAGGTTGTAGGCTTATCCTACCAGCAGGTGCGTGAAAGGTGTCAACCCACCGGATTCTAGTTTAGCATCATCTCTCTGAGACGTGGCATGTTTACCCTTCCTTGTGCTCAGGAGATGTACGGGAAAATTCAGAGCACTGCTGCTCACAGTAACGAATACTGGAGACAGCCAGCACCCCTGCATGGGTGGGTGCATGTGTGTATGGAGTGGGATGTAGCAGTCAGAGAAACATGGATGATTCTTGGCAATATGCAATCAATGAAAAATGTCTCCAAATATCACATAGCATGTTACTATTTTCATAAAGTTAAAAACAATCAGAAGAAGAAAAACATTTTAGAAATATAGAGGAAACTGAACAATGTAAAAACTAAGAGCATGCAGATCATAGTACCAGGCAGAGGGCTGTGCAATAACAGAACAAACATATGGTATGAGTAAATGTCAGCACTGAGAGGCTGGTGTTTGGTTTTTTAGTGCTGGACATCGAACCCGAGGCTTTGCACATGCAAAACATGCTCTACCACGAAGCAAAAGCCCATCTCTTACTGTGAGGATCTTAGCTTTCATTTTGCATTGCAGGTTTGAAGACCCTGGTTGTAGTATAGCATCACTAGCAAAATAAATGAGTCAGTCATACAAGGGCCAACTGTGTCCCTGCGAGTCTTAACAAAGAAATAAAAAGCTCATCTCTTATTTTGAAGAGAAAATATTCTGGTTCAAAAATGTAGAACGAATCTTAAAAGTTGTACAGACAGCATCCGTGTCCCATGTCCATCAACTTTGTTTCCGTGTATTTTGTACTTTCGTTTTTAGTAGTACATACTTGCAGCGCACAATGATTCCATTCATCATTTGGAGCTGGTGCATGTGTATGAAACACCTTAATTCTTTTTGCATCTCTTTCCCCTCCATTTCCTCCCCTCCCTCTGTCTCTTGGTCCCCTTCCCGTCAGCCTTGGAACCCCCACGGCTATTCGCAGCATGGGAATCACCAGTTCGACGTACATCGGAGAGTAAGGGACTGTTCCCACTCTCAAGGAATGTATGGATGACGGAGGCAACGCACAGTGGGTGATTATAATAGCATTCACTAAGATAATTAGAAGAAAGCAAGGCCAGGGCAGGGACTATGAGACCAGCTGGGGCACAGAGGAAGTCATCCCAGGAATCTGCAGAATCTAACTTTGGACTTGAAGAGATTTGGGGCAGAGAAATGCCATGTGTAAGGGCCAGAAGGAGGAACACTGCAGTTGTTGAAAGTGGTTCCATGTGACTGAAGTAACAAATGGGTTGGGGAGAGAAGGGGCTGGGACAGCGAAGAAGGCATCACGGTGAGGGACCCTGTGACTATACAATGGATCTGGGGCCTTATCTCCACAGCTGCAGGAAGCCATGGGAGAACTTAGCTGGGGAGGGGTGTGATTAGATTGCTCACGTCACAGACAGCAGGACCAGAGGCAGACAGGTGAGTTAGATCATGTAGAGACTGACGCAGTGTCATGCGGCCCTCGGGGTTACTGGAAGGATTGGCAGTTGGGGGCGGAGCAGAAGGCAGATAGGATTTATCAGCCAGGTAGAGATAGTATGATTCAGAGATTAACTGGACAGAGGGACTCAGTAGGAGCAAAGCAGCAGGCATGATCTTGAGTGTGGGTAGCAGAGGAGATGGTGGTGTGGGGCACAGACTTGGGAAAAGGAAGCAGGAGACGTGTGGTTTTTACCACGACACCACGCGTTTGCCCCAAAGCCGATTCACAGTGTGTGAAAGCCTTCTCAGGTGAACCTGGCATTTCTCCAACAAAGGTAGGACACTCGAATTCTAGCAATGGCAGGGATTCTCTTCTGTTTCCTAAACACCCGGGCCAAGTGGTTTAGAGACACTGTTTGTCGTAGCCACTGTGTGAGGAGTCTTGAAACAAAAGTCTCTAAAACCCATGATCAGAAAAGTGGTTTCACTTCATTTTGTAACTCTTGGATTAGTGACTTACGTGGCACAAAGTGATAAGGACTGGTGCCAACGTGAGGCACAGACTGACCGAGGTTATAAAATAACATCAGAACATCCTCTGAGATTACGTTCAGCTCTCCACACCCTCAGAGTCAACGAAACCTGGTTTTAACTTAATACAAGTTGTGTCTGTGCTGAACAAGCAAAGCCTTTCTCGTCTCCATTCTCTATACGGCAGAGCACAACTACGTATACAGCGTTTGCCTTGTGTTAGGTGTGGTAAGTAAACTAGAGAGCATTGACGGTACACATGTTATATGCAAAATTCTACAAGGTTTTCTATAATGAACATGAATATCCTTAGATTTTGGTGTTCATGCAGGGTTTTGGAACCAATTCTCCTCAAATATGAAGGGAAAACTGCATTTTTCTTCCTTTTTAAAAGCAAAATAATTACCTAAGCATGGCTATATAGGTCAGCAGGTAAATAGTAAAATCTTTTTGCATTGAGTACAACATAAAACAAGTGCACTTATTCTTTTCTTTCATATTGTGGACCATAAACATGTGAAGGAAGCAATATTAATTTCCTGTGGGGTGACTGCTTTTAAAAAAAGAGGAATGCATGAGCCTACTTCATATAGGAGTCCTATAAGACAACCAGTATGATGGTCCTTTTATACACAGTTCCCTCAGAAACCTTTAAAGTAAGATGGTGATGGAATTAAGGCATTGTCAAGCTTCAAGAAATATTGGCCCATTACCTCGAGATCAGTCCCTGAAGGGTTATTGCTAGTATTTGACCTTGGGGGAAGGAGTCGATAAAAACCCATGTTTGTGGTGCTTTATGTACTTGTGTGCAGGCCAAGGGAAGGCTGAAGGAGAGCTTACCACTCCCCTCCTGCCTTGTTACCCAGCATATAATGAGGTCATTAATATCAGCTGGCTGTTCTCACGCTGCCGGTGAGCGAGCTCTTGTGGATGGTTGTGTGGCATGCTGCTTAGAAGAACAGAGTGTGGTGCCAGAAAGATGGAAGCAGATTGTGGCTTTGCCACTTAGGAAGCAATGTGACTTTGCCCAAATCTCTGAACTCTATAAACTTCCTTCAGTGGGACAATACCTGTCTTCCTAGATCTAATGAGTTAATACCTGTGAGACCTTAGACCAAAGCTGGATGCCGATGAGCATCTGGGAGCAGAGATCAGACAGCACAGGAGCACGAATGCATTTGAATCATCCATGGCAGACCCAGGTCTGATGTGAGGCTTCAATGCCCAACACAGCTGAAACACTGTAAAATATTCCTTAACTTGTAGGGTGGTTGATTTTTTTTTTTTTTACGAAGTCTGTAGACCTCACAATACCATTTTCATAGCCTATAATGTATATGTTTTTATACTTAAATGAAAAGTGTTGACTTTTCCTGCCCATATATATCAGAATTTATGGAAGGAATAACAGTACCTTGGAAGATTTCAGACCCAGTAATGGAGTGTTCTTTTAGAATGTGGCTGGAACAATGGACCATGATGACCCTGCCCTGGAAAATGATTGAGAAGACCCAGATGCTTACTATTTCATTCTTTTTAACATACACAGCCACAACGGTAGTTAAAAACATACATCTGGCAAGTTCTATTTATTAAACAGAGCATTTTTGATCAGAATATCATAAAAACTCAGTGATAAAGCGCTGTGTCACAATTTGTCAGCTTTTCCCTGTTGTATTGGAACATAAATAATGGAGCATCTTACCACTGATGACAACTTAGCTTTACTGAAATATGGTGAATAGACCAAGCATGGACAACCAGCAGGATGCAGAGAGGATAGGAATGAGCTGATAAAAGCAGACAGACCTGCGTCCAGTCTCTGCTCTTCCACTTCCCACTGCGTTAACTTGGGACACATTAACATCGGTCTGAGTCCCTATAAAATCACAGTTGCACGAAAGTCAGTGGGTAAATCATATAGGGTAAGTGAAATATTTAATGCCAGATTGTACACATATTTCAAGACTGTAATAAGTAAATATAATTTCCTGTTAGAGTAATTAATAATACCCTTTTAAAAATACAAACGTACTTCTGGGTTTTTTCACAGCATATAACAGAAAGCTGTTTGTTATATCTATCAGTTATTCACATAAACAAAACTATATATTTAAAACACATTAACATAAGGTCTAAATCATTTTTAATATTTTCACTGAAGCAAAGTTTAAAAAAGATTGGGTGAATGAATATTCACTGCGTTTGAAAGGTACATTTATAATGGTTTGATTTAAAATAATTTAAATGTCTTCAAAAAGTTAAGCTGGGGAGGTCAGGGGTATCACAAAGATAGGCGTACCTTCTGGCACAAATTAGTAAACAAGAGGAATAAGTGATTCTAGATGAAAAGAGTAAGCTGTGAGCACTAACAATCACAGAAAACAGCCTGGTCATTAATGTGGATTTCAGAGGCTTCAGAGCAGGTGGACTGACTCTAAGGCTTAGCGCTGAATGCCTTCATATGGCAGCAGTTGGGAGGAAGGCTTGGGGTGGATAATAGCATGTTATGCTTCATCTACCAACAGTGAGATTATAGTGCACTGCAGATATACACATCTCGGGCCAGGGATATAGCTCAGTGGTAGAGCACCTGCCTTGCAAGTGCAAGGTCGTGAGTTCGTACTCAACACTTTTACTTGATACAGTATCTTTCTGAAGATACTGTCATTCTCACACTTAAGACTCCTTTTAAAGAAAAAAATAATTACAGTTCTCTTATCATAATGTCATGCAAATGTGTAACATAAAACTAGTTGTAAATAATTTTGAAAGTCAAGGAGATTTTAAAAATACAACAAAACAAAACCAATAAAACTAAAACTGACTACAGTTGTTAAACGGAGCTGCCTGGGCTGCTTTGCTTTAGCTCAATGGCTGTTGCTTGTTTTATGAGCAGGGCCGATGACTGAACAAGCTGTTTTGCTATTTTGTGGAGTGCAGCCCACCCAAAACTCCAAGGTGGAGATGCTGAGCCATTTTCCTATTTGAAATATTGCAAACATTCACCCCTAGCGTGAGACACATATACAAAGCCTACTTCTACGCTGTTGGCATTAGCCTGTGTGAATGCAGTGTTGTTGCGATGCAATGCAGACGAGGACCCGCTATGAGGATACCGGTTGCTTTGTAACAAATATCACCAACTCGATGGCCTAACGCAGCAATGACCTCAGACTCTGGGCGAGGACCCAGACGCGGCTCTGCTGGCTGTTCCCAGGCAGTCTCTGCAACTGGCTCTCCAACATGATGGCCAGAGGACAGTGTCTCACGTAGCACCAATCCTCTCCAGGAACGTGCTCTGTGAGAAAGCCACACGTAAGCCTTATCGCTCCTTCTAACTTAGTCTTGAAAGTCACACAAGGTCACTCCTATTTCATTCTGTCCATCAGAAGCAAGGTACTGAGTCCTCCCTGCACTCAAGGGAAGGGAAACCAGATTCTGCCCTTCCATGGTGAATTAAATTAGAGAGTTCATGATACATTTACAAACCTCCATACATTCTGAAATCACGCAGCCACGGTGAGTTTCAGGAGGCCTATCTGCATGACTCAATATACGTTTTATAAATCTCACAGAGCTCAGAGGCAGGGCAAACCAGCTCCCACTTGTCTGTCAGCCCTATTTTAAGGATCGTCCAGGAGGCGGGGCAAGATGGCGGAACAGTACATAGCAGGGTAAGTGGCCTCCCTAAAAGATACCGTCCAGATGCTGGAATATAGCAACATGGGGAAGACAAGAAGGAGGGAGGCGGGTCCTCAGGACCCAGGAAGAATCTAAAGCGAGAATTGAGGCCCACAGAAAGAGTAAAAAGAAATACCCAAACGAAGAAGGCCGTGGCTGGCGGCGCCTCTGCCCAGAGCTGGACCCACTGTGAAAGGAGTTGCTGGAACCTGGGGACACACGATCAAAGTGATGCGGCTGTGGCGGCGGTGGCGACGACCCTGGAGGCCGCTGCCCACAGGGACAGCATTAGAGGAGTGTGGTGGTGGACAGGGGGAGCAGACCTGGAGGACTAAACTGGCTGACGGTGAGTGCAGCAAAGACCAACCCGCCATGAGGGAGAGCGAGGGACTGGCAGCCATTTTGGGACTGGAGCTGCTCCTAGTTGGGCACGGTCCCACAGAAATTGCTCTGATCGAGCCCCGGAGGGTCCTGGTGGGTGACTGACTCAGTCTGGAGACCATGGCTCCACGTGTGCCCTAGGGGTGATAGGAGAAGATTCACGGACAACTGGCCCAGGTTCCCAGGCAGCGGCCCCACCCCCACGCACGTTGCCAGACATTGGGGAACCGAGGTGGGCTGGGGAAAGACAGCAGACAGCGCTGTAACAGTGCACCTAGTGGTAACCATCGGATATCCACAATCAGCACTGGCCAGAAGAACCAGTCTCACTCAAGAGAAATTGCAGCCAATGTAAGGAGTGCCTGGGTCCCCACTACCCATCTGCCCAGAAGAACTCAGGAGTATGTCAAGACAAAGAAGCAAAAGGCAGTCCCAGGCCTCCAATCCAAGCAGAACAAATTCAGGAGAAGCAAATGCAGAAGAGGTTGGGAGTCCCACAACTAAAGTCTCTGAGGTGATGACAACTGAAGTAAAGAAACAACTTCATGAGGCTATAAAAGAAATTAGAGCAGAAATACTAAATAAAAGAATCATTAGGCATCTCTAAAGGAGACATAGATGAAAAAATGGAGCATAGGAAAAGGAGGGAAACCTGGAATGAACAATACAAAAAAGATTTAGAATACATGAAACAGATTCAAAGAGGTTACCAGGAGATCAAAAACTCCAGTGAAAGTTGGCAAAACCACCTGAAGGAAATTAAAGATAGACTTTCAAACCTTGAAGACAGGTTTGCAGCTTGTGATCATGAAAGGAAAGATCTCTTAAAAATAACAAGAAACCTGGAAGTAACAATACAATGGCTGCAAGACAACCCAAAGAAACATAACTTAAGAATAAAAGGTGTGAGTGAAAAAGCAGGGTTCATTACAAATCAAATTAAAAGTCTGTTTACAGAAATAATTTCAGAAAACTTTCCAAGCATGGGAACAGGAAGTGACTTTCAGATAAGTGAAACATATAGAACTCCAGCTAAACATAACCAAAATATACCTACACCCAGACATATAATAGTCAAGATCCCAGAAATTCAACACAAGAACAGAATATTAAAAACTATTAGAGAAAAAAACCAGATTACCTACAAAGGAAACACATCAGAATCATGACAGACCTCTCAACACAAACCATCAGGTCAAAAAGGGCTTGGAGTGAAGTATGTTAAGCCCTGAAAGAAAACAACTTCCAACCCAAACTATCTTTCAAAATCAACGGAGAAACAAGATACTTCCACGACAAAGAACAGCTAAAGGAATTTATGACAACCAAGCCAACCCTACAAAGAATACTGAAGGACGTTTTAGAGAGAGATAAAAAAGTCCACAGCTCCAGAAATAGTGGCAGAGGGATATCACCATGCAGGGCAGACAATTGAATAATCCATCATCGGGATTTGAGTCCAGTATTGTTTTCAATGAGCTGTGTAGTTTGATCTTACTCTATCTCGACCTGCCTAATTTTATTATATATGATGACATAGACAGCTATTTCAAAGATAACAAAGTATATTAGGGTAGCCTCTATTGATATTTTATCACCTTGTTTTGAAACCCTGTATTGCTTTCGTTGTTCTGTTTTGAGTGATTTTAACCTATTTTGGTTTGTTTGATTGTATTATAACAGGTGATATAGGCAACTGCTTAGAAGATAATATGAGGCATTATAGAAATCAATGTTGTATTACTACATATTGCTTCCATTGTTTTATTTGTTATTGGTTTTATTCTGTACTATTTTGTTTGATTATATTAGGCCCGATGGTATGGGCAGTTATTTTGAGGATAACAAGAGATATTTCAAGGGGAAAGGAGGAAAGAAGGAAGGGAAAAGGAAAAAGACATAGATTTATATGTGGGTATACATAAGATGGTTAAAATGACTATACTACTAAATGCATTAACTATTGAGAGAGAACAGTTGATACTCACATGATTAGACCAATTTTACATGTCTACATCTGTCAATCTGAGCAACTCCTTTGAAGATAATGATATACAATGTTACAACCACTGTCAAATTCCAATCATCTCATTTTGTAAACCTATAATGTTATCATATCTGATTTGTTATTGTTGTTTGTTTGTCTCTTTTGCTTTTTGTTTCTCTTTTCTGTGTTCATTTTCTCTTAAATAAAAAAAAAAAAGAAAAAGAAAAAGAAAAAAAGAGAAGTCCAGTGAGGTGCCTATGGAAATAACCAGTCACAATAATGCTGACCAGAGATTTCCTTACCTCGCAGTGTCGGAGGGAACGTGCTCAGAGGAAAGGAAGAGGAGACAAGACCCACCAGAAGGAGTGTGTGGGGACTGGGCGAAGCTGGGGGCATGCAGGGATGACTGAGTCTCCTGAAGTGCCCTTCCTGCAACCCCGTGACCACTAGGACCCCTCCTCCATCAGTTGTTGGGACTTAATGTCATGATCTTGCAAGGTTCACTTATTACAAAAAGCTGCCCCTGGGGATCTTGTTAAGAGTGGTACAGTCTCAGTCCTCTCCGAAGTGTTGTCTTGGGCGAGTTAAGAGTAGCTTTTCCTACTTCCTACGTTTGGGACATCAGTGTTAATGACTGGGATAAGGCCTAAAGTTTATTCGTGACATTCCCATAATCAGTGCTGGGCTTCGTGTCAAGGAAGGGTTTATACTAAAGACACTTACCTGTGAGTGCAGACGGTCAGAGTGGGTGCTGGCTCGGAGGGGCAGCATCGTGGGCTCCCGCAAGGCCAAACCTTGACCCTTCCACTGAGTTAGGGGAAGTCCAGAGCACCTGCGGGCAGGGAGAGAGTGGAGAATCATGGTCTGAGGACCCTTTCGGAGGAAGAGTAGACCAGCGCCGGTGGGCACGTAGGCCACAGCCAGAGGGTGTGCGTGGGAGAAGGGTCAGTGCCCCCGGACCAGGTCGCAGTGTCCGTGAGGCTTGGGTGGGTCCCGTCCCTCCCTCTAGCTTGGTCTTCCCACAGGCTGAATGATGGTGACGCTCCCTTCCTGTTACAGCATGCATTTGCACGCCAGCCAGCAGTCAGACAGTGCTTTACCCTTTGCTGCAAAGGAGGCCGTGGTGTGCTGTGCCGAGAGCCCAAGTCCCGCTGCCCTGCCTGCCTCCTGCTCAGTGATCTAGGGGAGGTTCCCTGTATCCCTTAGGCTCTGTTTCCTCTCCCGTAAGATGGGGGTCACACCAGGAGCCACTTCACGGGGCAGGGACGGCGGGGAAGGCGGAGGCTCAGAGGGGCGCCCAGCACCGCTTGCTCCTGCAGTGCCTGCCGCGTGGCAGCACCTGCTGGCTCTCGTGGCGGAAGCGCAGTGGAGGGCGTGGGTGCCTCCTGGAGTCCGGGCTGCTCTGCTTTGAGAGCCCTCCCCGCACTGAGGACCACGCCTTCAGAACGTGGGTCAGGCCCTGCCCCGGGCCCTTGCCCTGAGGGCTCAGTCTGTCCAGCAGGACTCGGCCCTGGGCCAGCTTTCTCTAAGTCACAAACATTTTGGAGTTCAGGGTTCAGTGAAATGCTCACCAGAGAGTGCCGATTCCGTTGGGATTCGATAGTGGTATTTCTGGGACTGTCCACGTCAGGTGTCCTTTGTCCCTTCGCAGGTGTGACAGGTTGAGGAAAGCAGGTGAGGCTGCACAGACCACACGGCAGTTAGAATTTTCGTACTGAATTCTGACCTGGAGGACGTGGACGTAACAACAGAGGAGACTGGATTTCAGTACGTGGGGAAGAGTACGCACACTACTTTTAAGATAACTATGCAATGTATGAACTAGTGTTAATTTCTTATTGTTTTTGAAATTCTGTATTGTTTTTATCTATTTCGTTTTTGTTTTTAAAATTAAAAAATACTAAAAGAAAACAAAAAAGGGTACACACATTGTCACGTTGTAACTGGTTGTTAGAATTCTGGTAATTTGGTGATTGTTCTCATTGACCAGAAATGTTAGCACATGTGTTTACTTTAGGGTTGGGCTGTTTCGTGTGGCTCCAACATTCTCACCAGGCCTCATTTTCCTCTCCAACTTTTAGCTCGGTTTTCTTCTATTCTGGCTTTATTATCACGGAGATGTTCCTCCAACAGAGGCTGAAGAGCCTGCTTGTAACTCTAGGCTCGCGCTCTGCTAGGTCAGTCAGCAGACCCAGCAGCAAAAAAACCACTTCGGATCATGCCGGCAGGTTTCAGGGCGGGATTCGCATGGGCGAAGCCGATGTCTGTGTTCTTGGAATCTCACTGAGACCAAAGGGCAACAGCGCTGTACCTGGCCGGGCTGAGGGCACAGACCGTCCCCTGGGTTCAGGAAGCGTTAACTTCGCGCTTTCCGTGAGGAGGACGGGAAAGGCTGGCTGCCTCGGAGGACCCTGGAGCGCTGCTCCCAAGAGAAGGCAACAGATTTCCTCCTGAGCGAGAAAGCCGGCGACGCGCTTGCGCGAATGTGTGCCGGGACCACGGGTGCAGCGGCTGGCTAAGTACAGTGCCCATCCCGGCGAATCAGTTTCTGTTTTTTGAGAGCAAAGTGCTTGAGGTTCGTTACTGCCCTGAGAACCTTCTGGGCCCTTGCTCTGTGCCTGGTGCTGTGCCGGAAGCTGAGGGCGGGGAAGAAGCAAGATGCAGGGCCCAGGCCTGGTCTGGCTGAGACCGGAACCGTGCTACTGATCTGTGTGCTTCCTGCAGCAAGGACTTGCACGGTCCCCCTTCCCTCCCCTCACCTAAGGCTGGAATCCCTTCCTCTGCTTTGATGCGGAGGCTTGGGCTCCAAGTTCTTTGACTGGAAGGCATATTATGAAACAGGATGTACCCTGGGACCCGAGGTAGGAACCGGGAACACCAGGCCTCACGTAACCCCCAGGAGCCGCCTCGTCCTGGGCTCCTTCCCCCTCAGCAGGTGTAGAGACAAAGGGCCCATTGTCCTTCGGAGCCTATAGGATAAAGGGAGAGAACATGTCCTTGCTGGTTAACCTGCCAGTGATAGAGAGTATTGTTTCATCTCCTGCCATCTCCAGCTTCCATGGATGAATTCTGCTGAGGACAAACTCTGCTTTGTCTTTCCAATCCACTGAGGAGTTTAAACTGACCTTTCCTATGGACCTTGGTGGTCACAACTTGAGCGCTAGGTTGTGATTATGCCCTGGGAATACTACCTTTTCCCCTACAACGGGGAGAGTGGGACTATCAGAGAGGCCATGGTGCTGAGAAGAAGTGTGTTTCCCTTCTGGTTTTATAAATTAAGATTTAATCTGTTGAGCAGTTATAGCTTTCCTGAAAAGTTGGAGGGCAAGCTCCGAGGGATCTGGTCACCATCTTGGCGGGCTGTGTGGGTCACCTCCAGCGCAGCGGTACCCACACATTGCAGGCGAGCACCCTCAGTTCATAGGGAGCTCACTCTGCGCGTTGTACGTTCTGTGGGTTTGGTCAAATACAGTAAGTACCTACCACTGCAGTATTGCGCAGAGGTGTCTCGCCGTCCTGGAAAGGCCTGTGCTCCACCTGTCGCCTCTCCCACTCTCCCCCTGTCCGTCTGTCTGTCTATCAGGCCCTCCCTTCCATCAGCCCCGGGAAAGCACCGATTTTCTATAGTCTCTGGTCTTGCTGCTTTCCGAGTGTCACAGTCTCGGCCTCGCGCGTTCTGTGGCCTTTGGGGACTGGCATCTTTCACCCTGAAGAACACATTTACGCTTTCAGTGTGTCTTCTGCTGGCTTAATTCTGTTTTACTGCTGAAGCTTCTGGTGTGTTTCTACAGCTCTCAGTGTAAGAAAGCATCACGTGTGCCATCTCTAATTTTTTTCATTGATATTTTCCTAATTATGAAAGATTGCCTAAGTTTTGGAAGGTGGTTTATTGTACATTTTTTTTGTCCAAGAACTGAGTGACATTTCAGAACCATTTCAAGCACGTTTTGAGAGACAGAAGAAAATAGCAAGTTCCCATCCTAATGACAGCCTTACTCGGGAAAGTCTGCCTGGGCTGCAGGCCACATTGGTGTTCCCAGAAATTTTATGCAGAATTTATAGCCACATAATTAGTATTTTCCTTAAAATAAGTAATATCCTGATTTTTTTCCCCCTAGCAGCACCAGAAATCCTACTTACCTGGTTAGTAATAGCATTCACACATTGACACTGAATATATGGGTCAAACATTTTTCTTTCCTATTTATATTTTTGAAAGAGAAGGTGCACCACGGACATGAGAAAACCGTTCAGGAGTTGCTGTTTATTTCTCCTGAGCACGGGGCAGAGACAGGCGCTCACTGTGAAGGGCTCAGGCTGCAGGAGTCCAGCACATGGTCTGAGGGTCCCCACCCACCTCGCGGAGTAGCCTTTCTCCCCTTGGGATGCCCTGTGCCCTACCCTGAACCACCACTCATGGTTGGTCCCACACTTTCTTTTTAGTGAAACCAGAGGACCCAAAATAATTTTCTACCTCTCCTCCTCAGCCCCACTCTCCTCTTGTAAAAGCATCACTGGCTTGTTAAGATCCCAATGGTGTATGACACCTAAATCCCATCCAACCGAGTGATAACTGTATGCTCAGCACCTCTTTTTACCCTGCTTTTACTGTGCAGGCACTCTCTCTGCAGAAAATGCCTGCCTTGCCCAAGGCAGGGTGACCAAACTCGGCCCCACCTGTCTCCCTTAGTCTCTGTTACCCAGCAACTGTCAGAGATGCAGATGAAAATCCAGTAAGGTGGGCTTGAAGCGGGTATGCCAAGGCCAAACAAGATGGAGCAAAGAAGCTTGACGTTAGGGGAAGATGTTACCTAAAGGATACCAGGCAGCTCCGTGAAACGACATGGAAAAATTAGAGATGCCAGCAAAAAGTGAGCAACTGTCAGAGTTAGGAATGGACTCAGTTGTATGAAAAGGCACTGATGAGAACACAGCATCAGCAGCGATGTGAGAAAGTGTCTGTGTGGTTAGCAGAAAGGCAATAAAGCTTAAGGTCTGAGTGGAGTCTTGTAAATCAAAGTGAATTTGAAACCTAGCTCCAGTTTTTCCTTCTAACCAGGCAGTCAGTTAACCTCAGCAAACTTCAACCTTGTCACACAGGAGGAGTGGAGTCTACATACCCGAGTGTGTCCCACAGGTCTGACTAGATGAGGCACACGTGCGTGCGTGGTGCTCGGCTCAGGCAGGTTTCCATTAAATGCTTGTTCTCAAAATGTAAGGGCCGTGAGTCCAGGGCACACTGCACGCACCACTGCCCAGCTCCACTACCGAAAACCTGTCGTCCCAGAGCAGCCTGAGGAGCCAGTGGTCTGCCGGAAGCAATCTGGGAGACGCTGCCCTAGGTAAATAGCACCTAGGACTCTGTGCCTATGTGTGTTGAATATCCCCATCAAAACCGAGGAGACTGAAAGTGGTGACTCCTCCAACATTTGTGGTGTCAAGTTCTGGATCAATGGGTTACTGTCTCTGTAGAGAAACGGATTACATCATTCCCTTTGAGGGCAGCTTTTTTCTGCAGCCACACTAACACGAGGCCTCCCTGTCCAGTGGCTTGCTGGCTTTGCCAGGGACAGTCTCCTGTCTTGGCCTGTGTGCTAGCTTGCGTCAGTCTGCCCTTCCACGTCCTGTGGAATGGAACCCATCACCCATCCCTTCTGGGGTCTGTGAGCCTGGGCGATGCATTCAGAGTCTCCCTGGAGATGACTCCTTTATGATCTGCTGTAGATGCATAATTCAAGATGCAGCCTCACAGCCTGACTTTTTTTTTAAAGCAAGATAGCCTAGCAGTGAAACTCATTTTCTGCAACTCCCAAAGTGGTTTTGCAATAAATCTGTGAATTTAATCATCGTCCTCTGTTGAGGCAATTCCCCCTAATTGGGTTCTTGTGGAAGATAATAGATAGGATGAAAAAATACTTCATCTCTGGACAGGAAGCCAGAGCCTCATCAGTAACAGTGATGCTAAGGGCCGCCCCCACAGGGTAGCGTGCAGGCCCCAGGGCTGCTCGCATGTCACCTGCCCTGTACCGGGAGCGCCTGTCTTCTAGAAGAGCGCGCTCTGACTCCTGGTCAGTGGCAGGAAAATGAGGATCTTCAAATGAAAACTGAGAACCTCCAGGACCATGCTGGCCTGGCACTGGGGGGACCCCACAGGGACTTCCAGACGTTTCCAGAAGACTGTGGTGAGTGACGAGGAAAACGATGATGAAACTCAGAACCCAGACGCCTCCCTTCATCTGTCTTCTGAGGGGAAGCCGCGCCGGGCACTGCCAGGAGTGTGAGCACACAGCTAGCAACTGCTCCTGACAAAGCAGCCTCATGGACAGAAGGGGACCAGAGCTAGAAGCTTCCTGCTCCTCAGTTACTGGACAAATGCAACCTCCAGAGATGGCGGGCGCTGTTCCCCAAGGGTGGGTGGTGGGAAGAGAGCGTATTGTTAGAGCTTGGCTTTTCCAAGTTGCGCGTCCCATTTAAAGGGGCTGGGGGTTCCCTGGCAGAGGCCACCTAGGTTTTTCTATCCTGGGAAATGAAAGAAGCAAAGCTTAGCAATCAAGTAAGAAATGGAGGGAAGAGTTTCACCAGGTGTTCATCTGCTCTGGCACTGCCCGACTTGGCCTGGCATTCCTGAATACCGTGCTCCGCCTACACAGCCCCTTGACGCCCAGGGCCAGTGGTCACCAGGGACCCATCTGTGGTAGCAGCCCCGGGGCCAAAGTGGAGGAAGAACTGTGAAAAGGCCACGGGTCTGTGAGCCGGACACACTCGCTTACGCACACAACAAAAGAGCTAGTGTCTTGGTGCGCCTGCCTCAGGCCCTTCCCTCCGAGTAGGGCACTCGGGGGGCAGAAGTACAATAAAACCCAGCTCCCTGGTTTCGGTCCAGGTTGTGGTTTCTCCCTTTCCTCCCCCTGGACAACTTCAGTATGAATTGCTCCCAAAACCAACAGTAAAATTTAACCACTGCTCCTTGCAGGAAAAGAAGAAATCTCCCTTCTTCCAGGAATTTTCTTTCAGCGTGAGCCCTGCTGACCTTGGCAAGCCTCTCTAGACACATAAGCTGGGGGTTTCTGGGCACAGCTCTTCGAGAGACCAAGGGCTGTTGATACAGTGTGGTCCCATGACGGTCCCTGAGTGCCCCTTAGAAATACAGAGCGCTCAGGCCGTGGGGCCACCGGAACCCAGCCCAGCCTGGCCCTGCGGTCTGCTCTGCCTTTAACGAGCTCCCCGGCGACTGCTGTGCACGCTGAGCTTTGAGGGCCTATCTCAGCTGATTGTTTCTCCAGAATGCGTTCCCTTTTTACGTGTGTGTGTTTGTTCCTTCCCTTGCCTGCATCTGCTCGGCTTCCTCCTTTTCTGTCAGGCAGGCAGTCT
>RJWM01003199.1:88983-116770 GCA_004363535.1 Dasyprocta punctata | reverse complement strand
ATATAAACAACTAAATTAAGCCAAGGAGAGATAGATGTCTTCAGAAAGGTACCAACACAGAGTATGTACTAAGAATTTAGAAAAAATCAGAATGCCATAATGAATCCAATATGACTGCAGATATGCACTCCTTTTTTTTTTTGTTTTATTTTGTCTTTTTTGGTATAGGGGCTCAAACCCACAACCTCGCACTTACCAGGCAAGCGCTTATGCCATTGCGCTAAATCTCCAGCCCTATAACTGCAAATGTGAATCACCAGTATCACAATAAAATAAGAGTGATAATTAGTGAATGTTATTGACTGACTGAAAATTTTAGGTCTAACTAACAAACTGTCATCCCATAGTGTGAGGACTTCTAGTCTGACTGAGGAGTCAGAGAGTATCATTTCTTAGGCTTCGCACATGGTGGAGACACGCTTGATTCCACCTCTTTGAAGCTGTTTCAAAGATTATGCATTGGCAGGAAGCAGGAGGCAGAGACAGGGGCTCGTGGGAATTGGTAGAAGTTACTTAAGACTTTCTTTCAAGTCATATCAAAATGCTGTAAAGTGGGACCAAAATTCCACAATGGCCAGCAATTCAATGTGAATTCAAATGATTGCCAGAAGCTGGGGAGAACGGGGCAGGGCAAGATGTGAGAAGAGTTATCAGTGACTACTACGGTACAGTTACGAGGTTCTGGGGGGCTACTGCAAACTAGGGTGATGGTAGATAACAGTAATGTGCTGTATGCTTCCAAAAACTAGGGGAAAGGGTTCCAAGAGCTTTCACCATAAAGAAATGACCAGTGAGGGACAGGTAGGTTTGACTTGATTTAAGCATCGTGTAACATATGCGTGTATTGAAACATCAGGCGGGACCCCATTAATTGTGTATGATTTTTATGTTATTATATATTAGTTTATTTAGTTTAATATAAGTGATAGAAATAAATGATTTTACTTTACTGGTAAAATCCATGATTCTCATTGCATTTTGTTAGGTAGATTTTATATTTGCATTAAAAAAAAAACACTGGTATTTTGACTCTGAGCATCTACTGTGAGTAAAAAAGCTATGAACAACTTAAATTATAAACATTCAACATATGGAGAAGCCTCTGGCAGTGATTCTTAAATATTGTTGACACAATATGCAGATTTTTAACCCTCTATTGGCCATTTTAAATCAGAATTCTAGGCGCATGACCCAAAAACTTTTTTTTAATATGTGCCTTATGTTATTGTGAAGTATAGTGGTCCCTCGGTTCATGAACTTAATTCATTCCACGATTCTGGGGAAGAAGGCTGAGTTCATCTGCACGCAGTGAAGATGGCCACATTCATCACCCAGCATGGAGGTCGCAAACAGAAGCAGCATTTTGCCAAATGCTTCTGCTTGCAAACCAACTGGTTCTACAGAAGCATTTGTGAACCAAGATATTAGTGTAATCCTTTTTTTTTTTTTTTTTTTTGCGGCACCGGGGATTGAACTCACAGCCTTGCGCCTGCCAGGGCAGGCGCTTAAGCCACTGAGCCAAACTCCCGGCCCTGGTTTTTTGAGGCAGGGTCGCACTATGTAGCTCAGGTCGGCCTTGCGCTGCGTTGTAGCCCAAGCCGGCCTCGAACTCACAACGCTCCGCCTACCTCAACCTCCCGAGTGCTGGGATTAAAGGCGTGCGCCACCACGCCCGGCCAATTAGTGTAATCCTAAAACACCAGCTTAAATAAATAGGAAATCAATGTCAATTGATCAAGAGTCTATATGTGCATATACATATATTAAGGAAACATGTGCAAAGGCCAGGACTAATAGCTTTTACTATTTGTCATAATTACTCAACTAAATGGGATACCTATGATTTCGCAGTAAGGCAATATTTTCCTTGACTTTAATATTTTAAAAAAATAGCTATTTGTTTCAAAATATTAGTGTAATCAGATAGAATGGAAATCTGAAAAAGTCACTCCTAATTTAAAATAAAAATTGATTGTCATGTAGTAAAAGAAAAAAATCCAGGACAGTAAAACCTCAGAAGTGTGTCACAAATTAATGAAAAGCATACATTGAGTTTTTTGTTATTTTGGTTTTGTACTTCACTGTTTCAACAATGAAATATTTTCTGTTGTGTTTTGCAAATGTCCCAGAATCCCAGTGTCTGTGAGGTCCTTCTGTGTTTAACATGCAAATCATTATCAAGGAGCACCTTTCCTTGTTTATGCCACAAGTCCAGACTGTAGTGAGCCTCCCCTACCTACCAGGGCTTCTGTGCCCTATTCTCCAGAATAGGTAGTTGTAGGCCTCCCATTCCATTCACTTGTGGTCTCTCCACCAGTCCACTCTCATTCCAGCCTTGGAGAGCTGTTTCTTTCTGCCTTGAAAACAGTTCAGACTGCTGCAGAATCACTTTCATTGTACCTTAGGTAGAGACACTTTTGCCAAAGGCTGAGAGGTAAGACCAAACTGTAGTAGTTAGAGGATCTCACTAAGATTGGATGCTAATTGGAGGAAATTGCAACACAAAGGACTTAAACACAGACATACTGTGATTTAAAAGAAGCCATGGCTCCAAGACCTGATTAATACTTTGTTTAAGATAAATTATTTTATTTACTTACTTGGTTAGTTGCTTTGGTTGGATGATTTGATTTGGTTTTGGTTTAGGAAGTATATCTGAGTAGAAGATGATTATTAAAGTACATATATTTGTTGATGATTTTTGTATATTGAGACAGGGTCTGACAATCTAGTTCAGACTGGTCTTGAGCTCACTATGTAGCTCAGACTGACATCCAACTTGCTGTGATTCTCCTGTCTCAGCCTCCCAAGTGGTGAGGTTACAGGTGTGTATCACCATGCCCAGACCATATATTTGTTTTTAAAGTATTATTTTTCATTCTCCTCTACAGAGTTAAACTTTGTCCCCATTTTTCTGATTATTAAATGAGAACAAGATAATACTTGCTGTATTGGGTGATATGCTATGTATCCCCAAGTCCTCATACTTTTGATGGGGCTGCTTGTGTTCAGTTTGTTGTCTAGTGCTGGGATTAGCAATGTGAATGCTGCCCATGCCCAGGGGTGGAGCTGAGATACAGTGTAAGGGAAGGTGGGTCTTCCTTTTCCACTTGCTGTTCCGCTTCCGCTTCCTCCTTCTCTCTCTTGCCAGCGTGCCTTGTGGCTTGCAGCCACCATGAACTGTAGCCCTGCCACCCCATGCTGACTTGGAACCAACTAATGGACTGAAACTCCTGAGAAACTGTAAGAATAAACCTTTCCTTCCCTAATTTTGGGCGTCAGGTATTTTGTCTCAGCAATGAGTAAAAAGTAACTAAGACACTTTGCCAACTGTGGATTAATCTATGTACAACTCTAGTCCTTGGCTAAGTAGTTTTGTTCTTGCTACTTATTTTATTTTATATTTTATATTTTTTATTTTAAAGAGAATAAAAACAAGCAAAATAAAGCAGAACAAAGCCAATCAAAACAAACCAGTGTAAGTGACACAGGACTTCAAAACAATACAAAATCAACGATGATTACCATAATGCCTCTTTTTGTCTTCAAAACAGCTGTAGATATCTTCAGACATAGTAAAAATCAAACAAAATAGAATAGAGTAAAAATAAAAATAAAACAATGAATGCAATAAAGGACTTCAAAACAAGACAACAGTAAATCCAAAATGGCTACCATAATATATCTTGCTATCTTTGAAATAGCTGCCCATGCCATTAGATATAACAAAATCAAACAAAACAAAACAGAATAAAACCCAACCCAACAAAACAATGAAAATGATACAGGACTTCAAAACAAGATAATAGGGCATTAACAATGGCTGCCACCTTTAGAAGGTGATCCCCCATAAATGTCACACTGTGTACCATGATCCTCTGAATAGATGATTGGACCACCAGCTCTAGACCTGCAAGTCAGTGAAACACTAAACACCACAAGCATCAAATTGAATTTCACCTCAATAGCTATCGTCACAGCCTGTGTTTCTCTGGATCAGCAGCTTGCTTATGGGTCAGTGGGGATGGGGTGGGGGGGAGTGTTGGCTCTTCTTGCTTTCAAGCCCTTGTGCCTGAAGGGGTTGGGGTCTGGCTGTCCTCTGGAGGCAGTGGCCTGAGGTTGGTTCTGGTTTGCAGGAAAGGCTTGCTTCTTGTTGATTTCTTGTTCTCTTCTCCTGCAGTCCACAAATGGTGCTGACTCATGGGAAAAGGCTAGGGCCTGAATGTCTCACAGGCTGTGGTGGCCCGTGCATGGTGCTGGTTCACAGAGGGAGTGGCTTGCTTCTTGTTGATTTCTTGTTCTCTTTCCCTGCAATCCGCAAATGACACTTATAGGAAAAGGCTAGGGTTTGGTTCCCTAGGCGCTGGCAGCCTGCAAATGGCGCTGGTTTGCAGTGGGAACTTGCTTCTTGTTGATTTCTTGTTCCTCTTGCTACTCATTTTAAATAAGAAATTTATCTTAATACTGTAGAGGTGACAATAATTTGGTGAAGTCTGGTAAGTAGTAGCAAAGCAATGCATGAAACTGATATGTAACAGTAAGAAAATGTGGTCCTTTCCTTATAGATTGCATATCTTGGTTGGATATTTATGCTGAAACTCTGACAATATGTATATTGAGAGCACTTTGACATCTAATTAATTGTCTTGTTAATTGGCTAATATAGTACTTTGAAAGTTTTGTAAATTTCTTAGTGAGATATGAAATTTTAAAAATTTCTTTTCTATGCTTCAATTTACATCTCCTTACATGCTATCTGTTATCTATTCTATTCTATTCTATTCTATTCTATTCTATTCTATTCTATTCTATTCTATTCTATTCTTAGTATAGAGCTCTGTTTGTAGAAAAGGGGAAATAATAAGCACAAAACTCATTTGCAAGACCTTTGGACTTTCTATTTACAGTTGACTTATTTCCATTTTTTCCTTTTTTGTAATAACTACATGGAATGAGTGTATATATGGGTGATACATTGTGTCAATTTGATTTTAGAAGCTTAACTAAGTAACTCAGCAGTTCTATATCCTCTGGTGTACAGGACATGCTCTATGGTAGTTGTTTACCCTCCAGGATGTTGTAATGGTTGATTCTTTGTGTCAACTTGAGAAGTTTAGAAGTTTTGCTAAGTGACTCAACAAGATGTCAGGGTCCTCACTTTGCAAACATTCTGAGCCTGTGCAAGAGGAGGGCATGGAGATGGTGTGAGTGCTACACCTGCCTTAGGGTGGGAAGCCTGCATACAGCGTAAGGAAGGAAAAGAGGCTTGTTCTCCCCACTTTTGCACTTGTTATTTTTGCTATCTTCTATGGCCATGAACTGTTGCCCCTCTGCCATGAGACCTTGCTTTGGAGCCAGCTGATTATGGACTGACACCTCTACAAACTATGAGATAAATAAGCCTTTCTTTCTTTAACTTGAGTGTCAGGTATTTTGCCTCAGCAACAAGAGAAAATTAACTAACACAGTGTATAAAAGACATTCTTTGCCACATTTTAATCTGAACTCATTTTAAACCTTCTTTTCCTATCTAAATGACACTTCATAAAGCAGATACAAGGAGCAAATATATAGTTTGGGCAAGTAGAATTTTGCTGGGTAAATAGTTCCTAAATGAAATTAATGTGATTACTAGAAATAAATAAAGACACTAAATGAGAGACAAACCAATACCATCTGCATTATGAACTCCTAAACTACACAAAAGGAGCTTTCTAATTAGATAATCTTATTGCTAGAAAGAACCCTGCCTTGTATTTGTGTGTTCTTCCTCACTCAGGCAATTTAGAAAACAAAGACTGTAGTACTGCTGATAGATAAACAGGAGTAGGATAGAAAGATAGACCCAACTCCTGCTGAAAACAGCTATGAGTGTGGAGCGAAATATACAACACACATGTTGAAAATCACCACAGAGCAGCCAATGCAGTAATGATGTGAAGGTTTATGATAATGAGAAAAGGAAACTTTGAGGGAGTAAACCAAAGCTTTCCACACCATTTTTACAGAGCCATTTGCTAAACTATATGTTTGTGTGGGGCAGGGAGGAGGATAAGCACAAAACTGCCAAAGGCTAAAATGCTGTGCATAGATTTTGGCAGCATCATTGGGATGGGTGTATTATTTTATGTTCTCCCTTCCTCCAATTCAAATGTAAGAGCCCTACACCCCACTCCCACTCGTATGATGGTTTTTTGGGAAGCGCACTTTGAGAGGTAACTAGGGTGAAAATAGGTTACAAGGATGGCTCCTTATAATGGGCATAACAGCACTATCAGAAAGGAAAAGGAGAGACCAAGCTCTCTTTCTACATGGATGAGCCAAGAAAATGCCATGAGGAGACATAACAAGAAAGGAGTCATTGGAAACCTGGAAAGGGAGCTCTTTCCAGCACTTGACCATGCTGGCACCATAATACCAGACTCCAAGCCCCTAAAACAGTGAGACAATGATTTCTGTTCCTTAATCCACAGAGTCACTGGTTCTGTGTTATGGAAGCCTAAGGGCTGTCTAAGGATTTACTAAGACAGGGAGAGAAAAAGAGGAGCTGAGATTATGTCAAGAAGGACAGGTGGAATGTACCCATGGCTTTCAATTGAGATGAATGGAAGAATATACCCTAGATCCAAAGGCAAACTGAGAATAGATATACTATCAAAAGGCCTGAAATATAACTTCAACATACCTAAGACTCCACCTGGATCACAGTTGCTACAGTTTCAATATGGCCTTCAAAGTTCATGTGTTGGAAACTAAATTCCCAGTGGAACAGTATTGGGAAGTGGGACCTAATAAGAAGTGATCATATCATGAGGGCTCTGCTCACACCAGTGGATTAAATCATTGCTACCTGAGACAGTTTGTTGTAATAGTGAATTTAGCCCCTCTGGCACTCTTGACTTTGTAACTTCGCTCAACCTCCCACATTCCACCAGGTGATGGTGCAAATCAAAGTCTCTCTCCAGATGTTGACACCACATTCTTGAATTTTCCCGCCTTTAGATCATGATTCAAATAAAATTCTGTTCATTATAAAGTATTCAGTCTCTGATATTATATTAAATAACACAAAAAGGACTAACAGTGATCTGCTTGCACTGTGTCTCTAGTCAGAAGAAAACTAGAACCCTTTTAAAGAAGACAACATTGTACAGAGGTACAGGAAATTTTCACTTTCTTCACATATAATCAATATTTCCACAAAATGAAAAATAAGAATTAAAAGGCAGACACAGGCACAGCACAAGGCAATAAAACCAAAAACCCAAGGAAGAAGGGAATAACAAACCTATAGATTATGTAGATGTTGGAGTTGAGTAAAAGACCCTAAAATAATGTATTATTTTGTAGAATAAAATAGAAGATAAGGCAGATAAGGTAGATCAAAAGGTAATTCATGGGGCAGCATAGCCTTAATTTGAGAACCTGGCAAGAATATTATTAGAAAGGAAAAATACAGAATATAGGCAAAAATCCTGAGAGCAAAACAGAAGTGTAGGATACAGAAAAAATAACTAAAGAATTTATTAGTAAATAACGTTAAATTGTATGTAAAAAAGCATGCACTATGGTCAAGTAGAAATTATTCTGGTTATTACAGACTGTGTGTCAACTAATAACATTCTACAGATACTAATTCACCACATAAATAGAAAAAAATTACAAGATCTTGACACATGCAGAGAACTATTTATTAAAATTGACCACTTTTTCATGATTCTAAAAATGCTCCTAGCAAACTATGACTTAAAGGAAACTTTCTTATGTGGACAAATAATATTTTATAGAATGCCTACAGCAAACACCAAATTTAATAGCAAAATATTAAAACTTTCTCCTTGAGATGAGAAACAAGGGAAAGGTGATAATATCATTACTTCTGTTTAACATTGTACCAGAAGTTCTACCTAGGCAAAAGTCAAGAATAAAGTAAAAATTTGCATATATTTAATTCTACAACTTCAATATCTGTATAGGAAAATGATGCTACTAGAAGTACAAATGCACAAATATGCATTATGATTGGCCCTTTAGCATACTTTATTAGTAACTAATAGAACAAACAGTTTAAATAAAACAATGACAGGAAGGACAGGAAAGATTTGAGGAACATGATTATTTAATTTGAACAAATTGATACTTGTACCAACTGCACAGATCAACTGAAGATTACACATATTTTCCTGAGATGCGCATAAAACTGTTACCAAAAGCGGGCCATAAACTTTCGTAAAGTAAATCTGCACAAATTTCAAAGGATTAAAATGTCATACAGTATGTTCCCAGAAAACAATGAAATTAAACCATCACTCAATAACAAAAATTTTTAATTACTTGGAATAAGACCACATACAGTTCAATAACTCAGGTTTTTAAAAAGAGAATCTCAATGGGAAATTAGGGAAAATTGAACAATAATGGAATAAGATAGATCAGAATTTGTGTAGTTCAACCAATGCTTAGAGAAAAATTTGTAGCTATTAGTGCATACATTAGAAAAGAAGAAAAATTTAAAATCAATGTTCTATCTTATAAACCAGAAAAAACAACAAATTATACCCAAAGAAAATAGAAAGAAGTAAGGCAAATAAAAACAGCAATCAGTGAACTAAAAGAGAGGTGCACAGTAGGAAACAACAAAGTTCTTTAAACAATTAACACAATTGATAGATTTCTAACAAGACTAAGAAAAAAGAGAAAACATAAATTAATGATATTAGAAATAAGATGGGAATATGTCTATACATTCTGCAGACATTAGCAAGGTAGTAAAAATTATTAAGAATGATGTTTTCCAATTTGAGAATTTTACTGAAATGGACAAATTCATTGAAATATAGAACTCATTAAAACTAACCCAAGATGAAAGAGAATATTTGAATTCTCTTATATCTATCAAAAAACCTGAATCCATGTTTTAAAACCTTCCTACACAGAAAATGATGGACCCTAATGGGTTTTTTCATGAATCTTCAAAATTTGAATGAAAAAATATAACAGTCCTACACAATATCTTTCAGAAGAGGAGAAAATGAGAGAGAAGATGCCTCCAAATGCATTTTATTTCAAGATATCAGAAAATGCAAATTCATAGGCTAAGCTTCCTTATGAACAGAGGAACCAAAATCTTAAGCAATTAATTAACTAATGGAATAAAATAGATAATTATGACCTAGTATGATTTATTTCAAGAGAAAAGGGTAGTTTAACAATAGAAAATCAGTCAATACTATTTACCACATAGCAAAATCACAGAGGGAGATTTTATTTTTTATTTTTATTTTATTTTAAAGATAGTAAAATCTAGCAAAACAAAACAGAACAAAGTCAATCAAAACAAAGCAGTAGAATTGGTACAGAACTTCAAAGCAGGATACTAGGAAAACAATAGCTACTATAGTATATCTTCTTATCTTCACAATAGTTGTCCATTCCATCAGGTATAGCAAAATCAAACCAAAATCAAACAGAATAAAACCAATAAAACAGAATATTGAATAAAGCAAAAGAGTGAGAACAATATTGGGCCTCAAAGACAAGATAGAAGGAAATCCCCCATATTTGCTACATTGCATACTGTCATCCTCCCAAGAGATGCTCAGACTGCTGACCCCAAACCTGCAAAATCAACCAAACGATACAAGCATTTAGTTGCTTTATGTACCTTAGTTGCTATCAACTTAGCCAGTCCTCCAAACCAGCAGGTTGCTTATGGGAGATAGAGGGTGCTGATTCTCAGCCTGTGTGCCGGTAGGCTCACAGGAGGTGCTGACTTCTCTTTTCCTGGAACCCGCTGTGCCACTTACAAGGAAGGCTGCCTAGTTGTCTTCTGGTTGGATCTTCCCTGACCCAGCATGGAGGGTTCCCGGGAGGCACTGATCTTTCTCTGCTTGGAGTCCACACCACTTGTGCCACTTACCAGGAAGGCTGTCTAGTTGTCTTCTCACAGAGAGAGATTTTAATGCAATGTTTACTGAAATCAATAGTTCCTGCTGAAAAATATAGTAGCACTGAAATAATATGAATAATACATTTTATTATCTTGATGCAGTACCTATATAGAATTTAGCATCGAATACTAGAAAGCCTAAATTGTTTTCAGGCACTCACACATACAGACCCATTGTGCCCAACTGACTTTCTATAAAGGTACAATAGGCTCCAAATAGACCCCAAAGAATTGATATCACACAGAACACATTCAATAGCCAAACACAATTGAGTAAAAATTAAATGTGCATTAAAAAACACATTTGTTATTTGAAGGAAAGGCCAAATTTAACAATAAGTTAGAAATAATTATAATATAAAATATTTAGTTTGGAACATAATCAAGGAAATACATATAAAATTTTATGATGCATTTATTTTAAAATAATATAAAAAACAGGGCCGGGGATTTAGCTCAGTGGCAGAAGTGCAAGGTTGTGAGTTCAATCTGTGGTACCAAAACAAAACAAAACAAACAAACAAAAAATATATATAAAACAAATTCAATAAAGCTGAAGCCAAGGAGCTAGAAAAGAAAAAAATGAGAGCAAGCAAAAAATGAAAATAAAGGACAAAATTAAAAATTAATGAGATAGGCCCTGGTATATAGCTCAGTGGCATAAGCACCTGCCTGGCAAGCACAAAGTCCTGAGTTTGATTCCTGGTACAATAAGTAAATAAATAAATAAATAATCAATCAATGAGACAAAGGATAAATGAGAAAGAAGTACCAAAAAATATATATGATGAAATTAACTGAGAAAAAAAAATCCCAACTATTGAACAAAATGCAACAAGGAATACTATCAAATTCATCAAATTCATTAAAAAAAACCTTGGACAATTTTGTCATTAAATTAAAAATATGAATGGGATGGAAAATACAAGTAAAATGCATAATAAAACTGACCAAAGAAGATATTTTTAAACTGTCAGTTTAAAATTTTCTGAACACTGAATTAATAGTGAAATATTTTCCCAATGTAAGACAATTTCATAGGTGAATTTCTTCAAACCTAAATGGGATATATTATTCTTTTTATATGGAAACTATTTCAAAAAAATAGAAAAAAGAGGCAGTTTTTATCTACCTCATTTTCCCCTTCTCACAACTCATTTTTAAAGTTACAATGATTACTCAATATAATTTATGAATATAAATGCATAAATCCTAGACATTATTATAGAAAATAGAATTTAGCACAGTACTATATTACATATATAAAATTCAATCAAGTAGAACTATTTTTAGGAAAGGAACAAATATTTAGCATTAAAAATATATTAATAATCTTAATGAGAATGTAGGATAAGGTGGGAAAAAGAATTCACTTTTAAAAATGATATTTATTATATATTTTGAAGAGATCTGAAGTGATTATGACAAAAAACTGATCCAATCTGGGTGTGAGTACATATGCATTTATTATTTTATTCTCTGACATTTTGATTTTTGAAATTTATGCTCTATTTTCTATTAGATGGCAGTTATTTATCTATTATCAGTAGATAAAGCTATTTCCTACAGAAGAAAGGCTATAAAGATCAACATGCCCTTTTGATTCACTCGATTACAGTGGGGTTTTTGCTTTTGCTTATAAAAACATAAAACCATCTGTCCTGTTGTAAATAAAGAAATCAGATCATCCTCAAAGTCAGGAAGCGACTTTCTCTGAGCTTTCTTTGTTCTTGGCTCCATTGGGGGACTGGAAATGACAACTCTCTCTGTGAGAAGGAAGACTGTTTCTCCCTTGGGAAAGCATGGCTTTAGGAGGAAACGCAGACCAGAGTCAGGGCGTGAGGTAAGATGCTAAAGTATCATTAGGTTATAATTCCTCCCGCTTTCTCTTTCAATGTATTTCATTCGATTCAAGACCTCTGGTCTTATATAAAGCTGCCTCCAAGACACTATCAGAGATATTCCTCTCCACATGGTCTCCTTTCACCTGACACACCATCTGTCTCTGTCCTTAGAGACACACAGAGGAGAAGAGAAGGTGGAATTTAATCACTGAGGCCTCTGGAATATTGAACTCCCAACTTGCTGTGATTCAGCTAAGTGCTTACATCTCTGTGCTGTGGGAAGGAATGAGTCAGGTTTTGTAGGTTTTTTTTTTTTTTTAATGATTGATTATCACCCAGCATCTTAATGAAATTGTAAATGACAGTACTCATTTCAGCAAAAGCAAGAAATGTTAGGCTTTTTCACATCTTCAGACTTACCAGGTAAACACTGTTTTTCACATTTTGTCCTTGAGACGAAGCTGTGCACACCTCCAGGTTTCTCTGCTGCCAGGATAGATTGCTTAGACTCCAGCGATCCTGCAAACATAATAGGGTTCATTATATTTACAAAGATGTGATAATGTGCCACAGGGAATGATGCTACAGTCTATCAATAAAGAAGGAGACAGAGAAAATTCTTACCACCTTGAAGGGAATGCCAGGAGCTGCCAGAGAGCAGCTTTGGAAAGAGGAGGCTGGCGGCCGGGGACGGGGAGGGGAATGTGGGCATGGAAGGCCAAGTTCTATCAATTATTAGCAGTGTCACAGGCCATTTTTTAAAGTTGATTTTTTATTAAAAGTTGATTGAGTTATAATTTACATACCATAAAATTCACACGTTGTAAAACATGCGTTCCAATGAAGTTTAGTAAATTTATGGAGTTGTACAACCACCCCCAAGCCTCAATGTTAGAACATTTTTCATACACTGAAAAAGAAACCTCATTCCTCTTTTTAGTTCTTCCCCATTTCCACTTCCAGTTCCAGGCAAGCACTAATCTACTTTTTACCTCAATATAGTTGCAGTTTCTTCACATTTCGTATAAATGAAGTCATGCAATATATATGTAATTTTGTGTCTAGACTTTTCACTTAGCACTATGTTTTTGTTGTTCATCTGTGTTGCCACACTTAGCTTCCTTTTATAACTGAGTAGTATTCATGGATAGACCACATTTTTTTTTGACCTGATCATCGGTTGATTGGAATTTGGGTTGTTTTCCTCTTTTGGCTATCGAGATTAGTGCTGCCATGAAAATTTGTGTGTAAGTCTTTGTGTTACAGCAAGTCATCCTTGACTTAATAATTAAGGTTTGTAGCTAAGTTGTCTTTTATTTGTTGTCATGTAAGTTTGAGGGAAATCAACTTATATCCATGTAAAATCACTCTCCTTCATTTGCATCTGTTTTTGAGAGAGAAAAGAATGAATTTTTACAAATCAAACAGGCAGTGGGAAATAGTTTTGGGGGCAGTCACAGGAATTTACCTGACTTGTGAATATCATTTGTCAGGTAAAAGAAAGAGGCAGATGGCGATTTTATGCAGTCACTAACTTAGCTGCACTCATTTGTAAAGGATATGATTCAAAATGGCAATATAATTTCTCATGGGACCTACAGGAGAAATGCCTTAATCTTGGGTGATTCTTTGTTTCATTCTAAGATAGTTCTAAAAGCTCAGTTTTTTCCTTTCTACATGTTCAAGGAGGCTAGCATTCTCCTGTCTTCTTTGTACAGATACTGGAGATTTCTCTCCATATCCTCTGCCCACCCTTATCCAGAGACGATAGCAGAGTAGAACACAGTTTCATGGTTTTCCTTCCTGTGCCTGTGCCTAAAGATTTTATCATTAATTTCAGCAATAAACTGAAGGAAACACAAAGCAGTGCAGGCAGTGATAGTGCTTCCTCGGTCCTACAGCAGCAGGAAGGCAGCTATTCCTTGATTTATAATGAAATATGGAGAATCCGTCTCTTGTCCCATTCTGAAATATCCTGAAGCCCAGTTTAGATGATTTCTGGCCTGTGTTCTCATCGTTAACTTTGTTCCTTGCAGTGAAGCATCCACATTCCCATTGTTCTTTTATCCCTTCCAGTTTAATTTCTCTCTTTAGCATCCATGAAGGAAGAAGACAGAAGTAGGGGAGATGTATGAATTAGCTAGGGTTTGAGATGAGCCCACATCCTTGGGTTGCATTGTTCTACCCTTGTCACCTCTCCGGCAAATCTGGGAAACATCGAATGGAGTTAAACTTTAGCTGTGATCCAAACATCTTTGTCCATCCAGTTGTCAGCCTCTACTTTATTGCTGGAGGTAATGAAATTTTTTTAAAAAAAATAATGATTCATAGTAACTCATTTCTCCCTGAAGTCTGTTTTAAAGAAATTTTTGAGTTAAAACTGATGACAGCTTTGATGACGCTCTGTACGTGGGACCATTGCCTTGTCTTTCTTCCTGTACTCCAGGGTTAGTTTAAATATGACACACAAATCAGAGATGTGTCTTTGCTTTAGAAAAACAACATCCTGCAAACTTTTCAGAATGTTAAAGGTCACAGTGATACCTTTTGTAAGGAAATAGGATCCAGTTCATTAAGATTAGACATGCCGGATTATTTTAAATCCAAAATCAGACTGTAGTGAGAGATATTGCAATAGGATTACTGTATGCTACATGACATCCTAGGAAGGTTTTGGGGTCACTGTTTTTCTTAAGTCGTTTCATTGGAGTTCTTCTGATGCTTTTGTAAGTCAGATCTGAGTTTGAATCATCCTACATAGCCTTTTAAGAGACATAAATATATAAGGTGACCAACAGTAATAGTTTGCTTGAGGCTGAGGGGTTTCCCAGGATGAGGGGTTTCTGTGTCAAAAGTGAAAGTTCCAGCCAAACCAGTTGGTTACTCTATTGTATTAGTCAGTTTTCCTGTTGCTGAGACACAGTACCAGACACCTGCAATTTAGAAGAGGAGAGGTTTAATTTAGCTGATGATTTTAGGCTCTTTAGTGTATGGTTGGCAGGCTGTAAGGCAGGAACACTATGGTGGATGGGCACAGTGGAGCAAAGCTGCTTAGCTCACGGTGTTTGGGAAGCAGAACAGGGAAGGAGCTCCAGAAGGAAATGGGTCAGTGACCCTACATAGTACCCAAGGCCACACCTCCCCGTCCCGCCTGGACACACTTCAGAATCATGCTCCACTGATCTCAGTGTTTCTTAATCCAGTGAAGTGGACATCAGAACTAATGATCAAAGCCTGTAAAAACATTGAGCCGTAAATAATAGCTATGTGCAAGTTCTAAGGGTTATGAGCAAAATGTAAAATTTTAAACAAATGAAAACTATTTTTATTCAACTTAGTTTAACAATCTTGGTTGGTTTTATCTCTGACTTCTGCTTCAGTTGGTGAAACAAACCTTGCAGAATATCAGAATCAAGTTGGTATGGACTGGTACTTCTTTGTTCTTTAAAACTAAAGATTTTTTAAAATAATAATACTGATAGTAAAATATACACAAAAAATTTGCTATTCTTAAGTGTGCAATTTGGTGGTCTTGAGTACATTCAGCTTGCTGTGCCATCAACCTCCCAGAACTCTTTATTCTGCAAAACTGAAACTATACGTACTAAATGACTCTCCATGTTCTCCTCCCTCAGACCCTGGTAATTACCTTTCCACTTTCTCACTCTCTGAATTTGATTCTAGATACCTTATAAAAGTGGAATCTTATAGAAATCGTGTGTGTGTGTGTGTGTGTGTGTGTGATTGGTTTATTTCACTTAGCATAAGGCTTATCCCTGTACCACATGTCAGATTTTCCTTCCTTTTTACAGCTGAGTAATATTTCACTGTAAGGATATGCCACGCGTTATGGCTGAGATCTAGAATGTTGCTCAAAAGACTCATATATTCAGAGGTAGAGCTTTTGGAAGGTGATTGGATCATAGGGGACACTCTACCCATTGATGATATCATAGCTGAATGGACTTTTAAGTGGTAGGGCCTGACTAGAGAAGCATGCACCTTTGGAGGGTGTACCTCCCTCCCTGGCTCCTTCCTTCTCTCTGTGCTCCTTGGCTGCCACAAGGTAAGCAGTTTTCCTACGTAACATCTATTTACCATGATGCTTGCCCTATGGAGTCAGTGGACTAAATCCCCGGAACTGTGAGCGAAATTAAACTCCTATAAATTGTGAGCATTGGCTATTGTGTCCCAGCAACAGGAAAGCTGGCTAATACACTGTAGTCTTTCTTTCTCTTTCTTTCTTTCTTTCTTTCTTTCTTTCTTTCTTTCTTTCTTTCTTTCTTTCTTTCCCTCCCTCCCTCCCTCCCTCTCTCTCTCTCTCTTTCTTTCCCTCCCTCCCTCCCTCTCTTTCTCTCTCTCTCTCTCTCTCTCTCTCTCTCTCTCTCTCTCTCTTTCTTTCTTTCTTTCTTTCTTTCTTTCTTTCTTTCTTTCTTTCTTTCTTTCTGTGTGGTACTGGGGATTGAACCAGGACTTTGCATTGAGCTACATCCAAGCTCTTTTGAACTTTTATTTATTTATGCTTATTTTGAGACATGATCATGCTAAGTCACTAAATTGCCCAAAAGGAGCTCAAATTTTTGTCTAAGCCACCTAAAATACTGAGATTACAGGAGATACATACCATATTTTATTTACTTATTCATTCATCAATAGATTTTGGGGTTACTTCCACTTTTTAACTATTATAAATACTGTTATGAACACAGGTACACACATACCTCTTTTACACTCAGCTTTCAATCGTTTTGGATCTATAACCAGAAGTAGAAATGCTTGGATCAATTATGCTTCTTTATCTTTAATGCGCATGCAAATAACCTTAGGATCTCATTAAGATATACATTCTTTATAGGCCTGGGGTGATGACTGAAATATGTGTTTCTAGCAAACTTCCTAGTGAGTCAATGCAAGCAATACAAAGACCACACTGTTAGGCAGGGGAACTGAGAAAGTAAAATAGTTTGGAAGTGAAGAGACCTCAGTTCTATATACTCCTAAATATAGCCATAAATTGGAGGTAGGATCATGAGTAAGTCATCTAAACTTCCTGGGTCTGCAACATCATTTATAAAATAAGGGGCTTGGGCTAGATGACTTATAAGGCCTTTCCCTTGAATAATAGTCTGTCTTATCATGCTTAGGACACATTCTGCTTTCTTTTACATTCTTACAATAAAATAGATAGAAAAAAAATTCTCCTATGTTGTAGAACTAGAAGGATTGCTGGTGGGTGTGTACAGCTGTGAAAATTGGATCAATACGTATAAATTATTAGACCAATGAGGAAATTCGAGTAAATAGACTTGCATAGAAAGTGTATTCTTCTCAACTCTGTCAGTTCCTATTCATGAAGATGCTAATCAATTTCACCCTGGGCTACTGAGGCAGCCATTTCTATTTGGGAGAAGAGGAAGCAGAGAAATGTCCTGGGAAACTAACTGAAAAAATGAACTGAAAAAATGAACTATCATCTGAAGCTTTCCTGAAAGGAGAATGCTTCCAGTTACATAGAACTCCTGATTCAAGGACAAGCAAGGTGAAGGGAAATTATCTAAAGATGGGAGCAACATTGTGCTGGTTTTGAGAGGCTTGCAGCCAGGAGGGGGAGTGGGAAACAGCAATGTATAAATCTTCCCATATATCCACTTTCCATCTACCAATATGGTATGAACTGATTAAGAAAATTCTGAAATTTTAATAATCAGCCTTCATGAGCTAGTATCATTTAGCCATAGCACACTGTTGAAAAATAAGTTTTCTATAACTGATGTCAAGATTAGATGGAAGAAATTGCTCTGAAAAATCTTCTCTTTCCCCGTTTTGTGGTGGTTCTCAATTCTGACTGAATATTAAAATCATCAGGGTAACATTTTAAACACAGTTAAGGTCAGGCTCCATTCCAACCCAATTAAGTCAGAATTCTTGGGAGCAGAGGCACAGGGAAAAGACTCCCTCAGGGGTTTTAATGTGCAGCCAAGGATAAAAGCAACAAGCTCCTTTTTACCAATGTGATGCCATCAAATGATCAGATTGCATTTAATATTTCAAGTTTTGCCTCTTGCCAAGAAAATACTAACTGAGCAGATGAGTAAAAGTTACAAAAAGGAATAATGCTTTCCCAATCCATCAGATAAACTTTGCTTTGGACATGGGCATTCCAGGTCCACGTAGAGATACTAATGTGTTGAATAGGCCACAGCTGACCAGGTACGTCTTGTTCTAAGGCTGAGAAACTAAAAGGAAACAGAAATTAAGACATGTAAAACTGATGAGCTGGTGGCAGCTATGTCTACTGAATGGCAGCTCTGCTCGCCTACATCCTGCTTTCTCTCACTAGGCCTGGTAGATCTTGTGGAAACAGGACAGTTAGGATTGAAGGTGGGAGCAGTGAGAGGGAAGACAGCTGTGATTAAAGAGGTGGAATTTAGAATCAAAACTTCTAACAGATAGTTTCCTTCAGGAAATGATTCAGTGCAAATTACAGCTGAAAGTGTGGGCTGCTAGAAAAGAGTAGAGTCAGAGATCACTGGAGTTTAAGAGTCATCCAAGTCCAGATAGTCTTACAGGAAAAATGATGTACGAGTGAGTAGAAGTCAAGTCTGAATGATGACAAGGGGCAGGTGAGGGAAGGAGAGGAACAAGAAAGAGAATAGCAGTAAAACAGGAAGTATTTCTTGAACAATTTCCCTCTACTAGGGCTCTCAGGAGATACTTCGTATTTTCTCGTTTAATTCTCAAATACTCTTATGAGTCAGTGACTATTATAATTTTTATTTTATAATTGAGAATTTAGGAGGCTTAGAAATGTTAAACACCTTACACCAAAATGTATTATGTGTTATAACTGTAACTAGTTTGAAAACTGGTTCTACAATCCATTCTTTGAGGCACTACACTATTTGTTCATTGTCTACCATATAGTTGTGATTTTGCTAAGTGCATTATCTCCTTAAATTCCTACAAGAGTGAAATTTTATTGCCCTCATTTTGTAAATGACTAAAGCAGCACTTAAATGACTGCCCATGGCTAAAGTCAATAAAAGTAGCAGCTCTAATTTTTAAATTTAATCATGGTTCTGAAGACTATGTTGGCTCCTGGTGATAAAAATGGGAAAATATCAGGTAACTAGTTAATATAATTTCAAACATATAAGCAAGATATAGCCAGAGCCAACTATCTGGCATCAGATGTGCCCCTCTTTGACAAGCAGCTGTAAAAATGGAAGAAAAATATGAGACAATTGTTTTCTGGCATCTGACTCTTGAAAGCAGGGCAGCACAGCAAGGCCATCTCATGTTTGCTTTGCCTCTTTATCTTGCCTCTCCTGATCATAAGACAAAGAAGTGGAATCAAAGCAAAGCATGATAGTTCTGCTGAGCTGAAGAGGCAGAAGGAAGAGATCAGAATTTGAAGCTGTTTAAATTAGTTGGAGACAGAAAGAGAGAGAGAGAGAGAAAGAGAGGCCTTTGTGTCAGGATGCCCCATAGGTTCCTGCATGAGGGTTGGGGTGTGCGTGGGAAGAATGAGATTACTCATGCCTTACAGAAAAATGTTGCAATTAGGTTAAAAGAAGAATGGAGAAAGTAGAAGTTGAGGAGGGCATTAAAATATAAGGGGTCCTACTCTAGCCAGTTTAGAGAGGTTTTCTAACATTCAGTCATTAAGATAAACACCAGAAAGTTCATATTTTAGGAACAGTGATTATACTTTAGGCTGCTGGCTACTCAAGAACACCATCTAATAAACCCTAAAAATAAACCCTGAAAGGTTTCTGAGAGAGACAATGATTGAAGGTTGACACCTACTAAGCAGGAGTAGCTTGAGTAGCAAGAGTAGCTTTAAGACTTTTGTAAACATGCTCCATCAGGGTAAAAACCAAGACTGTAAAAGTCCAACATAAATATCCAATAATTGAATAATCTACAGGAATAAAAAGCAGCATACTTCAGAGGAAGATAACAGATCTCCAATTTGCTGAAATGCATCTTTTATAATGCCCAATATATAATTCAGATTACTAAAAATCATGGTAAAAATTACTAGGTATGGAAATATGACCATAGTCAGGATTAAAACTTTATTTAAAGAAAACTGAGCCTAGTATGGCCTATATTTTAATATATTTTGCGTACAAAGCAGTTATTTAAAACTTAGTGGAAAATTTCATCTTAATGAATAAAAAGACAGTATCATCCAGTGCTTGAAACAAATTTTAAACCAAATTCTTAAAATGAAAGAGAAGCACTCATGAAAAATCCACTGGTAGGTTTAAGAGAAGATTAAAGATATCAGAAGCAAAAGCTACTAATTCAAAAGGAAAAGAATTATCCAACTGGAAGAAAGGGGAGAAGAACTTGACTGCTTGTATTGTTCCACAGGTTGCTGAAGTCTGTTCATTTTTCATGATGAGATGGGTATTTTATCTGTGTGGTGTTCTTCCCAAAAGCTCACAACACCAGTCCAGTTAAGAGGAAAGCATCTGACAAATTGAGATTGAGGGACACTCTATGTGACACCTAGCTGACAGTCCTCAAGAATGTCAAGGCCATGAAAAACAAGGAAAGACTGAGAAACTGTCACAGACCAGAAGAGAGTGGAGATGAGATAACTGAATACAATGCAGTCTCTTGATTGAATCCTATGCTGAGAGTGTAAAGAGAGAACATTAGTGGAAACACTGGTATCATACAAGTAAAGTCTGGAGTTTAGAGGCTTCCCTAACAGTAATTTGCCTTTGTTAGTTTCCTTATTTTAACAAATGTACCAACTTATTGTAAGATGAGATGTTAACAAAGGTGGAAACTGGGTGAGCGACACAGGGTAATTCTGTACTATCTTTGTAACTTTTTTTGTAAGCCTCAAATTATTCAAAAATGTGTTTACAAATTTAATAATACAGATTACCTGAACCAATGATATCAAACAAATTGACTTAATTTACAATTTAGGGCATTATTCAACAACTCTAAAACCTGTCCTTTTTCTTTATAATTATGAGCATGTACTAATTGTACAAGATAATGAGTTTCGTCATGACATTTTCATACACACATATGACATGCATTGATATATCCACCCTCCTTATTACCATCTCTTACCCTACTCTCTCTTTTACTTGTCCCCACTGTCTATTCCAATAGTCTTCCATCTACTTTTGTGTCATCTTCCTCCCTCTCTAGATTCCATATATGAGAGAAAATATGTTTTACTTAACATAATGATGATCTTCAGTTCTACCTATCTTCCTGAAAATTGCGTGGTTTCATTTTTCATTATTATCTATCTATCTGTCTATCTATCATCTATCTGTCTCACATTTTCTTTTACCTTCATACACTGATGGGCTTGGCAGCTGTGTTAAAATTTCATACCTTGGCTGTTGTAAACAGTGCTACAATTAACATGGTTCTGCAGATATCTCTAGTATATTAACTTGATCTCTTTGGGTATCTACTCTGAAATGGCATAGCCAGATCATACAGTAGTTCTATTTGTGGGCACTTGCATACTCTTTTACATACTGGCTCTACTACTTTATATTCCCATCAGTGGTGTATAAGTGTTCCTTTTCCACCATATCCTTTCTAGTATTTGTTATTTTTTTTTGTTCTTGATAATAGCCTTTCTGACTGAGGTGTCATGGAATCTCAACTTAGTTTTGATTTGCATTTCCCTGATGACTAAAGATGTTGAGCATTTTTTGTATATTTATTAGTCATTTATATTTATTTTGAGAAGTGTGCTCAGTTTATTTGCTAAGTTATTGATAGGATTACTTACTCTTTCAATGTTAAATTGTTTGAGTTATTTATACATTATGATTATTAATCATCTGTCAGATGAATAACTGCAAAACGTTTTCTGTCATTTTACAGGCTTTCTTTTCACTCTGCTGATTATTTTCTTTGCTAAGCAGAAGCTTTTTATTTGATGTAATCCCATTTGCAATTTTTTCTTTTCTTTTTTCATTTTATGGAAAAAAGGTAAAACAGAACTTCATAACAAAATAATAGGAGAATAACAATAGCTAATACATTGCATATTGTCACCTCTAAGTAGTTACTCAGAGTACAAGATATCAGCATTAAAAATTCTCCAGTTGACATTGACATAAATCTTTTTCAATGAACTAAGAGACAATAATAGTATAACTAATTTGCATTTTATTCTCCCTTTTCCCTTCCTTTCTTTCCCCTTTCCCCCATTCTGTTTCTTTTTTTCCTTTTAAACAATTTCTTTCCATTTCACAATATCTATTTTACATTTTTTTGGTACTGGTAATTGAACTCAGGACCTCATGTTTGCCAGGCAGACACTGAGTTAAATTCCTGGCCCTCTATTATACATTTTAGAATTTTATTTACTCTTTCGATTTCTCACACCAAGGAGACAATATGATGTTTATGCATGAGAGTCTGATTCATTTCACTTGTGAGTATGGTAACAAGTTACATCTATTTACCCATAAAAGGCTCAAGTTTATCTTTCTTTATGGTTTAGTAGTACTCTGTTGTATAAAAATGCTTAATCTTTTTTATTCATTCCTTGAATGATGGGCATCTGGGTTGTTTCCAGGATTTAGGTATTACAAATTGTGCTGCCATAAACATGGGTAAACATATATTGCTGTGGTATGATGTTTTTAATTCTTCTGGGAAGACACCCTGAAGGGGAATAGCTGAGTCAAATGGGACCTCTGGTCCTAGTTTTTTGAGGAATCTCCACACTGATTTCCACAGTGATTGCACCAGTCTACACTTCCACCAACGGTGGAGAAGAGTTTCTTTTTCCCCACAGCCCCACCAGCATTTGTTATTGGTTGATTCTTGGTGATAATCAATCTTTGTGGAGTGAGATGGAATCTCAGGGCTGATTTAATTTGCATTACTCAAATGACCAATGATGTTGAACTTTTTTTTCATATATTTATATGCTATTTGCATTTCTTCATCTGAGAAGTGTGTATTCGTCTCAGATACCCATTTCTGGATTGGGTCTTTAAATTTGGGAGGTCTGAATTTTTTCAATTCTTTGTATGTTCTAGATAGAAGTTATTTGTCTGAGGGACAGTAGGTTAAAATTTTTTCCCACTTTGGGGGTTGTCTTTTCACTGTGTTGGTGATTTCTTTTGATGTAAAAAAACCTTTTAAATAAGATGAGATCCCAGGTTTTTATTCTTTGAAGTATGTCCCGTGCACTCTGGGTTTTGTCCATAAACTATCTACCTACACTTATGTTTTCAAGATTTCTACCTACTTTCTCTTCTAGTAGATTTAGTGTTTCTGTTTTATTACTTAGATCTTTGTTCCATTTTTACTTTAGTTTAGCACATGTGTTTAGTTTTAGTCTTTAATTTAGACATGGGTCTAGTTTTAGTCTTCAGCACATAGAAAGCCAGTTTTTCCAGCACCACTTCTTAAAGAGGCCATCTTTCTTCTAGTGAACATGTTTGGTCCCTTTTTTTTTTTTTTTTTTTAACCAGTATCATGCTGGTATTGGTGTCACAGTAGATTTGCAGTGTAATCTCAGGTCCGGGATTGTGATGCCTTCTGCCTTACCTTTGTTGCTCAGAATTGCTTTTTCTCTTCTAGGTTTCTTCCATTTCCAAATGAATTTTAGGAGTGTTTTCTCTAGATTGATGAGGTACACTAATGGTATCTTGATCAGGATTGCATTAAATCTGTATAACAATTTTGGGAATATGGCCATTTTCACTATGTTGGTTCTTCCTATCTATGAGCGTGGGATAGCTTTCCATTTTCTGATATCCTCTTCAATTTCCTTAGAGTACTTTAACTTTTAATATATGGATCTTTTACTTCCTTTGTTAGAATGATTCCTAAATATTTCATTTTTGGGGATGCTATTGTGAAGGGTGTGGTTTCCCTAATTTCTCTCTTAGTGAGTTTGTTTTTTGTGTACAGGAATGCTACTGATTTTTGAGTGTTGACTTTGTATCTGGTTATCTGGATTTGTTTATTAAATCTAGAAGTCTTTTGGTGGAGTTTTTGGGGTCTTCTATTTAGAGTATCATGTCATCTGCAAATAATGATAATTTAACTTTTTCTTTTCCTATCCTTTCCTTTTATTTCTTTCTCTTGTCTAATTGCTCTCGCTAATGTTTCCAGAAATATACTGAATAGGAGTGGTGATAGTGGACATCCTTGTGTTGTTCCTGATTTTAGAGTAAAAACTTTAGTGTTTGTCCATTTAATATGATGTTGGTTGTTGGTTTGTCATAGATGGTTTTTATCAGATTGAGGTTAAGACCACTTATTCCAACTTTATGTAGAGTTTTTAGACTTTGTCAAAGCTTTTACTGCATCTGTTGAGATAATCATGTGTTTTTGTCTTTGACTCTGCTGATATGGCGTATTACACTTATTGATTTGCATGTGTTAAACCATTCCTGCATTCCTGGTATGAATCCCACTTGGTCATGTTGTATAATCTTGACAATTTGCTGCATTCTGCTTGCTAGTATCTTATTGAGAACTTTTGTATCTATGTTCATTAAGGTGATTGGACAGTAGTTCTCTTTTTGGTTGAGTGTCTCTGGTTTTGGTATCAGTGTAAAACTTGTGTCCAGGAATGAGTTAGGGAGTATCGCTACCCTTTCAGTGTCTTGAAAAAATTTGAGGAAAATTGGCTTTAAATCTTCTCTAAATTTTTTATAGAATCCATTGGGACCTGGGTTTTACTTTATTGGTAAGTTTTTGACTACATTTTCAATTTCTGATATTGGATCATTCAGAATTGTTGTATCTTCTTGATTCAGCTATGATAATTCACGCATATCTAGTAATCTGTCCATTTCTTCTGTGTTTTTCATCCTATGTGAATAAAAATTTTTGAAGTAGGTATTGATGATCTTCTTCAGTGGCTGTAGTGATCTTATTACTCATAGTATGAACTTGAATCTTTACTTTTTTTGATAAGGTTGGCTAAAAGTTTATCAATTTTATTTATTCTTTCAATGAACCAACTCTTTGATTCACTAATTCTTTATATTATTTTCTTAATCTCAATTGTATTAATCTCTGTTCTGATCTTTATAATTTATTCCCTTGTATAGGCTTTGGGCTTGACTTGTTCTTTTTTTTCTAGAAACTTGAGGTGCAACATTAGGTTGTTTATTTGTGTTCATTCTGTTTTCCTGATGTGAGAAATCACCTCTATAATTTTCCTTCTTAGAATTTCTTTCACTGAGTCCTACAGATTCTGGTATGTTGAATCTGCATTTTCATTTAATTGTGGATATTATTTAATTTCTTCTTTAATTTTATCTGTTGCCCATTGGTTGTTCAGGAGGGTGTTATTTAATTTCCATGTGTCTATGGAGTTTTTGCAATTTCTTTTGCCATTGATTTCCAATTTCATTTCACTGTAGTCAGATAATATGCACGAGATAATTTCAATTTCTTTGTATTCACTTAAGCATGTTCAGTAGGCTGCTATATGGTCTATTTTAGAGCATGTACCATGTGCAGAACAATGTGTATTCTGATGCTGTTGGGTGGAACACTCTGTAAACATCTACTAAGTCCATTTGTTCACTGGTTTGGTTTAGTTCTGATATTTCTTTGCTGATTTTTTTCCTACTTGATTTATCTCTTTATTACTGCAGGGTATTAAATTCCCTCATTACAATTGTGTTCTTGCTTATTTGAATTATCATGTCTATTATTATTTGTCATGTAGATTTTGGGTGCTTCCATATTTGGTGCACATATGTTTATGATTGTTATCACTTTCTCTCAAAGTTTTCCCCTAACAAGTATGTAGTGACCTTCTCTATCTCTTTTGATCATTCTTGGTTTGAAGTTCACATCATCTGCAAACACAATAGCTATCCCTGCTTTTTTCTGGGTTCCTGTTGTGTGGAGCATTGTTTTCTATCCTTTGACTTTCAGTCTATGAATTTCTTTTTGAGTTAAATGTGTTTTATGTATGCAGCATGTTGTTGGGTCATGTTTCTTGATTCATTCTGCCAGCCTGCTTCTTTTGATTGGTGAACTGAGACTATTTACACTGATGGTTACAACCGATAAGTTTTGGATTATCTTTCTCATGTGATTCTACTGCTATTGGTTCCCTACTTTTTCCTTCTGTTTAATTGTTTGCCTTGCCTGGTGTTTTTTTCTGTTGTTTTGGAATTTTGGTCATTTTTATTTCTGTCTAGAGTATCTTTCAGTACTCTTTGTAGGGCTGGTTTAGTGGTCATGAATTTCTTCAATTGTTTTTTGTCATGGAAGTATCTTATTTATCAATTAAATTTGAAAGATAGCTTTGCAGGGTACATCAACCTGGGTTGAAAGTTGTTTTCTTTCAGGACTGAAATATTTCACTCCAAGCTCTTCTTGACTTGAGGGTTTGTGTTGAGAAGTCTGCCATGATGTTAATGGACTTTCCATTATAGATGATGTTTCTTTTCTCTAACAGATTTTGATATTCTATTCTTGTGTTGAATTTCTGGGATCTTGATTACTCTATGTCAGGGTGTAGATTCATTTTGGTCATGGCTATTTGGAGTTCTATATGTCTCAGTTATCTGTATGTTAGGTTCTGTTCCCATGCTTGGAAAATTTTCTACTATTTCTTCTGCAAATAGTCCTTTTATGTCATCTGTGTTGACTCCTGCTTTTTCACTGACACCTAACAGGATTATATTGTTTTTCTTTGCATCATCTTGCAGCTGCAGAACTATTATTTACTGATCCCTTATTATTTTTATATCTTTCCTTTCATACTCACTAGCCATGACTCTGTCTTCAAGGTCTGAAAGTTTATCTTCATTTTCCTTAAAGCAGTTTTGCCTGCTTTTAATGGAATTTTTAATTTCCTGGATATCCATTTGAACCTGTTTCATGCATTCTATATCTTTCCCATATTGGTCATTCTAGGTTTGCATCATTTTCCTATGATCCTCTATATTTTTCTTATCTGTGTGTACTCTAAATTTGCTGAGCAATTCCTTCATTATGGCTGTCATTTCTTTTTTTTTCTAAGGGATTATTCCAGATGTGATTTCTTCTATAGCCTCATGGATTTGTTTCTTTACTTCTTGAAACTTTTCTCTTATATTTTCCTTTAGTAGTCAATACTCTGCTGATCTGACAGGAAGTGGAGCTCAGGAGACAGGGAACAGCTAGAAATACAGAAGCTTCTTTTGCTTGCCTAACGTTCACCTTCTACTGTACAGCCTGGTTTCTAACAGATCATGGACTGTATTGGTCTGTGGCCCAGGAGTTGGGGATCACTGTTCTACAGAATAAACAGATAATATACTAATATTAAAACAACCTTACAGGTTGTTTTATCATAAATAAATTTATGCCCACAAATTCCATAACTTCAATGAATTAATCCAGTTTCTTATTAAAAAAATAGCTCTCTAAAACTGACTCAAAAGGAAGCAGAAAAATCTGAAGCATCCCATACTATGAAAGGAATTCTATAATCCTAAACCTTTCCACACACAAAACTACATAAACAGATGTTTAACTACTTAACACTTAAGAAATAAAAATGGACCTTACAAACTCTTTAGGAAACTAAAGAGAAGGAAATGCTTGCCAATTTATTTTATAGGTTATGAAAGAAAGAAGAAAATAGAGGAGGGAGTAAGAGACAAAGAAAAAGAAAAAGAAATAGAGAGAAACTAAAATTAGATTTTATCAAAAGTAAAAACTTGTCAAAAAGCATTTTATTTATTTATTTATTTTATTTGAGCGGAGAAAAACAAAACAAACAAAAACAACAACAACAACAAAAAAAGACGACATATATAGTAAAAACAACAAGCAAAAGAGACAAGCAAATGACTAGAGTAAATACACAACATTGCAGGTTTACAGAACTGGTAGATAGAAGCTTGACAATGGTTGCAATATTGCGCATCGTTATCTTTAAAATGGTTTCTTACATTATCAGATATAGACATGCTAGATTGATCTAATCATATGAGTATTAATTGTTCTTTCTCAATAA
>RJWM01003199.1:0-88883 GCA_004363535.1 Dasyprocta punctata | reverse complement strand
GTTTATAGCAACCCAATTTGTAATAGCCAGATCTTGGAAACAACCCAAGTGCCCATCAATCAAAGAATGGATAAAAAAAATGTGGTATTTTTATACAATGGAGTACTGCTCAGCTATTAAGAAAGACTGTATTGAGACTTTTATAAGTAAATGGTCAAAAAGCATTTTAAAACAATGAAAATGTAAATCACAACTGGGAAAATTTATTTGCATAAATTTATGACAAGGGACTTACATCCAATGTACAAAAAATATCTTTAACAACATGAAAAGTGAAACAATTCAATAAAAATATATACAAGGCTTGGGCAAATATCTTGTAAAAGAAGATACACAAATGACTGATATATATATGAAAAGATAAATATAATTAGATATTGTGGGAAAAATAAAATCAGCATGCAATATTTCTTCATACCTATATATTATTTATATGGCAACATTTTTTTGATAATAACCAAAACATGAACCAACTCTCATTTCCATCTACAGTTGAATGAACAAATTGTGGTATATTTATATGATGGGCTACTATTCAGTGACAAAATGTTAATACATCTTTCAACACAGATAAATCTCAAAAAAGTTATCTGAAACTAAAAATGTTCAATGCTAAAGTGTATGAACTATATGATTCCAGTGATAAGTTTTGATTTGTCAGTCACTTAGGGAACCATCACTACTACCAAGATAATGAACACACACCTGAATGCCTAAAGTTCCTTTGTGTCTTTTTGTTATTTCCTTTCTGTCACTGCTGTCCCATCACTTTTCTTGAAAATGACTGATCTTTCTGTCACTATCGATTAGGTTGCATTCTTTACAATTTTTCATGGATGGAATCATATATGTACTCCATTTTGTTTGGCTTCTTTTTAGCATGATTCTTATTTTACATTTATTTATGCTGTTGCATGTATTGACAAATTTGTTCTTTTATATCAGTGAGCAGCATACCATTGCATCACTATACCATCATTTGTCCATTCACCTTTTTTTGACACTGTCAATATTCAGACTTCAGTGAAGGCTTCTGTTTGGTTATGCAAGTCTTCTGCTTTTGTTTAGGTATTTACAATGTTTGAAACAGCATTAATAACTAGAAGCTTTGTATTTCGCTGCTTGTAGGTTGCTTATAAAAGTTTATTCTTGCATCATGCCACAGCGATGTGTGTGCACCCATGTTGATAGCTAAATCTTGAAAACAATCCAAATGCCCCAAAACCATAGACTGGATAAAAAAGATGTGGTATTTTTATACAATGGAGTATTACTCATCTATAAAGAAGGATAAACTTGAGGCTTTTATAGGTAAATGGAGGCACCTTGAGACTACACTCATAAGTGAAATAAATCAAACTCACATTTGTAAATATCATTGTCTCCGTAGTGCAACAAAAATTTGAAAGTGTAATAAGATCTAAAATGTACAATAGATACTGTTATAATGAAAAGGAAAGAAAGTGCTCATAAAGAAAGAACAACTGGGGTGGGCATAAGGAGAAAAGGAAGAAGAGAAAAGAGTATATGTCCATAGGCATACATGTATATATGTGTGTACGTGTATGTATACAAGATAGATAACTATACTACTAACCTCTGTTAGTTCATCAAAAACAACAGTTTGTGTCTTCATTGTTTGATTGATCATTTTTTTCATGCCTGACTTTTATAACCTGAGCAACTGCTTCTGGGATAATAATACACAGTGTATTAACTAGTAATAATTTCCTACTCTCTTTTTAAATTCTGTATTGTTTCTATTTTTTTCCTTTAAAAAAAGTTTATTCTTCTGCTTTTAGACTGGTATCCTCTAACACCTCTGCAAACAGGTAAAACCAACCAACTTTGGACTCGGAGTCTGGTCACAAGTCACAGTTCCAGTGCTGCCTTTAATAAACAGTTTGACCTTGAATGATTTCTTTTGATTATTTCAGCCTCAGATTTTCCATTTATAAAATGGTTTGGGATAGGTGGGGTAATGAGCTTTAATTTCCCATCCAAGGCCAATAGCTTTTATTTCTAATTTGTGTCATATGTCACACATGTCAATCTTTTTGATGCAGCTTGTGAAAAATGAGGGTTCTGGTCATCTCTGTTCTCTTTTCTCCTGTGAACTAAACGTGAGAGTTTTTGAAGGACACAGGGTAATTCAGTCCATCCTTGTTTCCTCCACTTTCTTCTGCTGTCTGCAAGGAATTGTGGTTTATGGCAGCTTTTACCTCCAGGGTCCTCCAGGGACAGAAACAGGATAGGCCAGAGTGAGCAGAAATGATCTCTTTTGTGACTTCTTCATTGAGAATGACTGAACCTCCATTTGCGTTTGTTGAAGGAGCCAATCAGTTGACTTAAGACCCTGGCCTCTCTCACATTCTTTCGTGGCTGATCAGTGATTCATAGAGTCCATTAAAATGCCTGGATGACCAAGAGCTCAATTTTCCCATACGAACATTCTTGGCAGGGAAGAGGCTATTTCTCCTCTTTAGCAACCACTGAAGAGTCAGCATTTGGGGCTGTTAGAGGGAGTACATCTTGGCACATTGTATTAACCACACTGGCACTGTTTATTTGTCCTTGGTCCAGCCTAGCATTAGGGTTTGTGATTGTTTAGGCCTTGATGTGTGACTGTGCTGATGGTGAGGCATGCTTGAGGAGGGCTTTGTGACTTCAGGGCCCTCTGAAAGAACATGTGGGAGTTGTTTTTGGTGAATCTTTTCCTACAGGTTGGAGGTCTCGGCAATTATGATTCCCTTTCCTGATATATAATTAGAAGTAGAGTGAGGCAATTTCTAAAATGTGAAGGTTGTAAAACTTAAATATCAATGATGTTTTTATGTTATTCATGTTTCCAAACAGTGGGACTGAAGGCTATTGCATGGATTTGGCAATAGGTCTGCCCCCTTCATGGACTTATAGATATGCAGGTGCTTTGTAACCTATGAAGTCACCATGTAGGAGGTTAATAGTATTGCCAACTTCCCTACTTTTCTCTATTCCCTAATTTCTAATTCTGCTAAGGAAAAATGCTCTTTTTACTGTCTTCTGTTGCCCAGTGCCTGTCCCAATTCTATTCTTGTTGAAGAGGAAATGAAATTCCACCCATCCCATCTCATGGGTTCTGCTTCAGTCTTTCCTTTTTCCCTATTCCCTGCCTCCATATTAACAACCACCCACATCTGTAGAGGGCAGCTTCCAAGGGCTGTGTACTCCAGTGTTCTCTGTGACCTTCACCTGTTCCTGGGTATGAGAACATCAGAATCAGATTTGTCATTGCTGCTGTGTTTCAGGTCAATTCTAGCCATGTAACAACAGCAACAACAACAACAACAACGACAACAACAACAGCAACAAAATTGAAAAGCACAGCTACTGTTAACTGAACACTTACCATGGTTCAGAACTGTGTGTTCATTCCCTCCAAACTCTATGACACCGCAAGATGTGCACTCTTATTGTAGTTATTGTACAAATCAAGAAACAAAAACAAAAAAGCTAGTGCTCCCCAGGAAAAAAAGTGGCAGAGCCAGAATTCTTCCCAGAGTTCATTTGCTTCCAGAAACTATTGAATTTTTATTACATCAAAATGTTTTTCTTGGAGGTGGATGTATTAGTCAGCATTCCTATTTCTGGAACACAATATCCAACACCCACAACTTAGATGAGGAGAGGTTTGATTTAGCTTGTGTTTTGGGGAATTCAGTCCATGGTCAGCTGGCCCCAAGACATGAACTCATAGTAGAAAGTCTTGGTGGAACAAAGCTGTGTCATTCATGGCAGCCAGAAAGCAAAGGAGGGAATAAGCACCAGAGAAAAATGAGCAATGGACCAGACATAGAACCTCCAAGGCCAGCCCTCCATACTCCACCCAGCTACACCTAGACACTAGCATCACCAATCTCACAGGTGGTTCCCAAAGTCAATCAAGTGGACTCTTTGCCCTAATCACCACAGTGAGTATTTCAAAATCCACAGGTTACTAACCAAATATCCATATGGGGCAAATAAAAATAGGTCAGGGTGAAGGAACCATGATGTTGAACTATCTTCCCAATGGAGGTAAGTTTATTTTCTGTGAACAGTTAGACAGGCCATGAAGGATATTCCTATACAGTAAGTGAAGAAAGCCAGTGTTTCCTTAAATTATCTGCAGTGTAATTCTTGCCTATTAAATACAAAGTTAACCTATAGATAAGTTATAGCTTCTGTAAAGTAGGTCTTATAGAAGAAACTTTCATATATATGTCATCTTATGAAACTATAATAATGAAGCATGTACATAATTAGATTAAAAGATTGGTATATATGGGACAATCAATATCATTCAACAAAGAAGAATATTTCTAAACACAGTTCAACAGAAGGCAGAGAATGATTTAAAACAAAAATCAACAAGCAGAGCTCAAGTGTGGCTCAGTGCTACAGTACTCATCTAGTATGTGAGGCTCTGGGTTTGATCCCCAGTGAGAAACAACAGACAACAACAAATACACAAAGATAAGCATATCTTCATCATTTGAATAAGAATCACCAAGTGCCTTGGTCAAGGAACCTCAAAACTGTAACCTTAAGATGACATGATGTATTGTATTCAATAATTCAAGTAGACCTTAACCTTCTGTCTCAATTTTGCATACACAAAGTGTCTCAGAAATATGCTATAAATAGCTAACGGAAGGGCAATGAGAATGAAATCTACATAACTATTTTTATGGCAGCTTTCACAAAGGCAGTTTTGTTTTCTTAGATGAGTTATTATTCAGAATATTCTGGGATAGGTCAAACTGTCTTGTCAAAAGTGCTTTCAGAGGTGACTCATTCTGTGGGAAAGTTCACAGATAAGAATGAGTTTCTTTTTGACATCGATTTGACATTATGCTGCAGCCTTGATTCCTGAATCTACAGGACAAACTTTCTGGGGAAGATATAGTGTTTAGTAGATAATAAAATAATGTTTACATACTTCATGGTACACAGTATCTAGTAACATGAAGTATTTGCTTTTCCTGCTCCTGTTATCTAGTGAGTACTTCTGATAAGGTTGACTATAACATTTGAGAAGCTCTTTTTGACTGTGTTTTATACATATACATGTTTTGGATTCTTTTACCTTATACCTCACTTCAACCCTGGGTACAGAGCACAAACACATTTTTCTTTAATCCTTAACTCTTTAGCCTCTTTAATTAAGAAGAAAAATTTCTGCTTCTTAGATATTTTAAAAGATCCAAATCAGATTTTTAGAACATTTAAATAGTCTATTATCTCTACTATGTTATTCAAAGTCACTGTAAGTTGACTTAAAATTCTAGTTAAAATAGTATTTGCTACATAAATTCAGCACCAAGAGTAAGATTAAAAAGTCATTTTGGTATGATATAAATTTTAGAGCTGCTACCAATCAAGTCATATCACATGCATTTATTCTTTTGGAAAGCTCATTAACATTAACTTGCTAACAATGTACCCTTCACTTAGCATCAGTAATATATCTGAAGGTGGAAGTGATGATACAGTTTCTAAAAAAATGGAAATATATCTAAGGTAGTAAGACAGAGTTTTAAATTATTCTTTAATCACCTTACCCTGGCATTCAAGGTAACTGATTCCAATCTCAGTTTCTAGAAACACATTCTAAACTCCAACCTTCTAGATTAACTCATAATTCCAGAAATGGGACCTATTCCTATGAATTTCAAGGTTTACCCCACTGTTCTTTCCAGTCATATCATTTTGTATGCACCTTCCTTCAGTAACTGGAACACTTCCAAACCTGTATCAAAGAGCTCCCATTCTCCGAACACAGTCGATTGAAATTAAATGCTTCTTTCATTAGGTTTGTTGGTCATTTCTAGTCCGTGTTTATAACTTCTTAAGATAATTTTCTTAGGATACAAACTAACATACTTTTTCACTAGCTAGTAAATTCACTGAAGACAAGAAAGAGGATGTCTTGAGCATCTCTTTAATCTACCCAGGCCCTGGTAAGGATCAGTTAGACTAATTTGAACTGATGATACAACTTTTATTTCAATAAAATTCCATAAAGAAGAACTTGCACAAGGTCATGAGTTCAATCCCTGGTACCGAAACAAAAACAAAAACAAACAAAAACAAAAACAAAAACAAAACAAGAAGCAGAAAGAAAAACTTGCAGACAAATATTTGCAACTTGTAGTGTGATCAAATTCCACTAAAGTATTACATAAGATTTTGGCAGATTATTCTTGGTTTTTAGTCACTTTACTTTGTATAAACCACAAAATCTATGAAGTCAGATTTTGTCATTTGAAAATTCTGCAGCAAATATGATGATTACATAGTCCAGATCAGCCTGTCATTGAAAAGATTACTTCCGAAAATGAAACTCTTATCATAATTATCCCTACTAAAGATTTTGCCTAAAGTTATTGCCTTCTCTGATTTATTCTCTCTTTAAGGTGTAATCTCTTCATTAAAAATATTATGTGGCTCTAACATTGGACACAGATGGAGGCCTTGCATTAGCAACACCTTTTCTTAACCCAGTTAGGGCTAAAAGAGACTTAAATTATCATTCTACTAGACAGGGCTATAGGTTTTTGGAGGTTAAGAAACATATTGCCCAAAGTTTTATTTTCCACTTTCCTTTTGATATCATTTTAAAAAATTCAGTTTTCAATCATTATTCCTTAGTTCACTTTGATCTTTCTTCTACTTTAATGATTCTCAGCTAGGAAAAATTTCACCTGGACTTTGTCATTTTTGGAGTTCCACTCCAACGTCTCCTTCCTTCTTCCTTAACCCCACTTTGACACTCTATTTAACAATTTGATAACTATGTAACAATTTGGTAGGTGTGGCTCCTATAAGCTCTCCACTCTTGAGTGTCCTCAGGCTTCTGGAAATAGTTTTGATGGTCACTGAAGTAATGTTTTTGACATCTTAAAGGTAGAATCCAGGATTTCTAGGCCTGTAACCTAGCATACTTAGGACAGCTGCCCCAGCAGAAATTACTTGAATCCCACAGTTCAATAATCCTGCTCTAGTTACACCTTCATTGACAGAGGAACATTCAGTCATTTTCTGTACACTTGCTTTATAACAACCATTGCATGTGACTATTCCTATCTGTCTTTCTGTACAAGTGCTTAATTTTCTTATTAGAATTTCTAATAAAAAGGACAGCTCCCTAATTCTTGACTACCTGGAAGTTAAGGCTTTGTTCCTATTCTTGGCATTTCTGCCATTTTATTTTCTTACGTTTTGACATTTCCTCCCAGTAGATCCTTTAAAGGTAAAAATAACAATCACAATAATGTGCCACTTAACTAAATGCTACTTTCTACCTAGAGGAAACTTGTAATATCATGTTCATAAGCTGACAAGTTCTTGCTGTTACCTTTCAATTCAGTAGACTTTCCAAAGAAATCTTTCTCGTGCTACATTTTGAACAATCTTTGTCCATTGTCTTTCGCTGATAACACAATACCACAGTTTGTGTAAATTGAAAGAAAAGAGTTTTTTTTTTTCCTGTGGTTCTAGAGATGCAAGGCCAAGGGACTGCATTTGGTGATGACCTTTTTCCTGGCAGAATCTGATAGTGTTACAGGGGATCACATGGTGAAAAAAGGGAGCAAGTGCATAATGTATCTTCTGGCTCCATGTTTTTCTTTTTTCTTTTCTCTTCTATTCTTTTAAAGAGAATAAAACAGAATAAAACCAATCAAAACAAACCAGTGTAAGAGATACAGGACTTCAAAACATTATGAAATCAACAATAGTTACTATAATGCCTTTTGATGTCTTCAAAATAGCTGCAGATAACTTCAGATATATTAAAAATCAAACAGAACAGAATAAAGTAGAAACAATAAAAACAAAACAATGAATGCAATAAAGGATTTCAAAATTAGCCAATAGTAAATCCAAAATTGCTACCACAATATATCTTGCTATCCTTGAAATAGCTTCTCCTGCCTTTCGATTTAACATAATAAAACAAAACAAAAGAGAATAAAACCCAACCCAACCAAATAATGGAAATGATACAGGACCTCAAAACAAGACCATGGGGAATCAACAATGGCTACAACCCTCAGAAGGAGATCCTCCCTAGATGCCACACTGCATACTGATGTCCTCTGAACCTATGATCAGACTACTGGTCCTAGAGCTGCAATGTTATTGAAACACAAAAGCACCAAAGGCATCCAACTGTATTTCACCTTGATAGCTATCATCACAGCCTGTGTTTCTCAGGGTAAGCTGGTCACTTACAGGAGGTGGGGGTTGGTACTTCTTGTTTGCCAGCCTGCATGCCAGAAAGGGCAGGGGTCTGGCTGTTCCCAGTCTGGCGGTGGCCCATGCTTTGTGCTGGTTCCCAGGCTGGGCTTGTTTGCTGATGTGGCCATTGTTCTCTCTCCCCCTAATCCATGAATCATGGTTGTTTCCAGTCCAGCAGTCGCCCTTGCATCCCCTGTGTTTTTCTTATAAGGACTCCAGCACCATTTTTGTTTAAGCTAAGAGCCAAGACTGAGATCAGCTTCTCTACATGGACAACTTGGACTCTGCTTTATCTGATTTCCAGAATAAAACAAAAAAGAAATTAAGTTTTATTGTACTTTTACTGACTCTAACTTATCCATGTGAAGCAATTTTGTAAATTTTGCATGAGTAGCAGTTGACATCACATGAAAGCTTGGGATAATTTTTCAATGCTGTTTATTTTTTAGCAGAAACAAGAGTGATTTTCTTTAATATTAAGCCCTATTTCAAAGGGTGAAGGGCAAAGTAAAGACACTTTCTGGGATTCCTGAAGGGAAACACATCCTATGTGTATATTTATGTCTGTGTGGATGATTTTGGAGGGTCCAGGATTTGGAGTATTGCAACTTGTGTTGTCAGGGTTATAATATACAATTTTACTTTCCCAAAAGATCCTCTTTATTATATCTTCTCACTGACCTATGTGCCATTTGTAATATCTAGCTCCTTTGAAGGTTGTCACCTTCCTTTTCTTTCTATTTTTAGGATTTCTCATTTGGGTTTCAGTTTTACTTAGTATAAAATGTTTCATGTATATTATGCTTATCTTGACTGAATATCATAGTACTATTTAATCCATGTTCTTATTTTCAAAAGCTCTCATTCACTGTCTCTTCAACTAGTTCATTTGTTTCATTTTTATTCTCTTTTCTGTATTTTCAATTTCCTACATATTAGGCATTAAAAAGTTTCTGTATTTCCTTAGACTCTTTTTTTCTGCTTTCCATCGTTTTGATTCTTTGAGGTATAGATGGATATTTTACTCGAATCTGTTTCCAATTAATTGACTCTTCAATGGTGACTGATCTATTTAATTCCATCTTTGAGTATTAATTTTAATAATGACATATTTTAGTTCCAGAGTTGTCTTTTTTAAGGTTTCTAATTAGCTACTCAACTGCCCCATTTTTTTCTTATGCACTTGAATAATTATTCAAATATTTTAAAAGTACATGTCTGACAAATACAGCCTCTCAGTTCTCTGTTTCTCTGTTGCTGTTGACTGTTCAACATTTTGAGTTTATTTTTCTAAGGGATTTGGCAAAGATTTATTTTTTTCTATCTTCAGTCTTTTAAATCAGATACAGATTTGCTTAGAATAAAGCTGATTTTAAGAGCACACAAAGGCTGAGTGCAAAGGATGAGGTTAAATCCAGCAACTCAGAGTGATGAAGCGTAAAATAGATTGGGTAGGTGTCTTTGTGGGAAAACTGATCATTTTTCAAGGTGATTACTTAAACAGTCAAAGTTGAAGCCTTTACACTGCAAAAGCAAGAATGGTTTAGGGTAGGAACTGCACAGTGGAGTTTACAGTTGCCTTTATTATAGTGTTATGCTTCGGATCTCATCTGCCCCCACCAAAGTTGCATGTGTTTGGAAGATAATGGGAAAATGGGGGCACTATACTCATCAGTGGTTTCATCCATTGGTGAGCTAAGTAGCTGGAGTTGGAGAAGGGCCTCAAAGGTGTGTGTGGGTACAGTATTATTGCTCTGGCAGGTCTCTTCCCTCTCTGCTTCCTGGCTGCCGTGGGATGAGCTTCTATCTTCCTTTCAGGCCCTTCCACCATGCGCTTTCTGCCTTGGAGTCAGCCAACTATGGACTGAACTTTCTGAAGACCACGAACCAAAATAAGTCTTGTACCCTTTAAACTGTGAATGTTGAGTAATTTAGTCCAAATAAGAAAGAGACTAATTCATAGCGTAAGTACAGTCTTTACTAGACAACATGCATTTTTAAAAATTAAACACATAATTGTTTCCTATTATAGTATGGAATAGATTTATAAACAAACTCTTAAAAACAGACTAGCAATTTATTGGCATATGCTTGGGGAATATAACAGCTACATTTGTTTGGGGATATATATAGCATCTCGATCTTTTTCAATCTCCTTTCCCCCTCCTCCCTTCTTCTGATTCCTTTCCCCATCTGTAAAAATCTGTCTCCCTGTTTTCTGCCATCTCTCTCTTACATTGTGCTTTAATTTATTTATACTTTGTGTTTCCCACAAAAGAGAAACTATGTAATACTTAATCTTCTGTCTGATTTATTCCACTTAATATTATGGTTTGAAGATCCAGTCGTTTTCCTACAAATGACATGAATTCATCCTTCTTTAGGTGGCATATTGTGAATATATACCAGATCTGCTTTGTCTATTCATCTTCCTTGTTCATTTTTTAAAAATTAAGTTTATTGGTGCAATTTAGTGATACATAATGATCATATTCATTATAGGGAATTTGTACCTGTGTATGATATATCTTGATTCCTCTTTTATTTCCAGTCCCCTCCCCTCCCTTCAACCCCTCTTCCCCTCCTTATTTTCAAAGCTTGTTTCCATTGTATCTTTCTTTTATCGTTTTTTCTTTGCCCTTCCTTCCTTCCTTCCTTCCTTCCTTCCTTCCTTCCTTCCTTCCTTCCTTCCTTCCCCCTCTCCCCTTCCTACTTCCTCTTTCCTTTCCAGTGGTTTTGTCCTATTTTACAGCATCTATTGTACATTTTGGTCGTTTCAGTTTCTCACATCAGGAACACAATGGGATATTTACATACATGTGTCTGATTTATTTCACTTAAGAGTATGGAGTCAAGGTGTATCCACTTACCTAAAAATGTCTCAAGTTTATTTTTCTTTATATCTGAGTAGTACTCCAATATATTTTTAAAAAAGTCTTCATTGTCCATTCTTCAACCAATGGATATTTGAGTTGTTGCCAAGATTTAACTATTATAGACTGTGATGCTGTAAACATAGGTGTGCACATATCACTGTGGTATGATGTTTTTAATTCTTCCAAGAAGATACTCAGAATAACTGGGTCAAATGAGACCTGTAATCCTAATCTTTGGAGGAATCTCCACACTGATTTCCACAGTTGTTGCACTAATCTACACTCCCACCAACAGTGGAAGAGGGTTCCTTTGTCCACACAGTCCTGACAGCATTTGTTATTGGTTGATTTCTTGACAATAGCCATTCCTTTTGGAGTGAGATGGAATCTCAGCATTGTTTTAATTTGTATTTCTCAAATGACCAGTGATATTTAACATTTTTTCATATATTTACTTGGTGTTTGCATTTCTTCATCTGAGAAGCATGTATTCATCTCAGATAACCATTTTTGGATTGGGTCTTTAAATTTTGGTCTTTAATTTTTTCATTTCTTTATATGTTCTAGATATAAGTCCACTGACTGAGGGACAATGGTCTATAATTTTTTCCCACTCTGTGGGTTGTCTTTTCACTTGATTACTGATTTCTTTTGTTGCATAAAAGCTTTTTAATAGATTTAGATCCAAGGTGTTGATTCTTTGTAGTATTTCCCATGTAGAATACAGCAGTGAGTCCAACAGGACCTGGAATTTTCTTTGTTGGTAATTTTTTTTTTTTTTTGGTACCAGGGATTGAAATCATGACCTTGCACTTGCCAGGTAGGTGTTTATGCCACTGAGCTAAACCCCCGGCCTTTGTTGGTAAGTTTTGAATTATATTTTTAGTTTCATTGACTGATATTGTACTAATTAAAACATTTATATCTTCTTTATTCATATGCATCTTGGAATTTGTCTATTTATTCTGTGTTTTCCATTTTATAAGAGTACAGCTTCTCAAAATAGGCATCTGGATTTCCACAGGTCTACTGTGATTTCACCCTTTTCATTCTTGGTTGCGTGAATTTAAGTCTTTTCTTTTTCTGATAAGGTTGACTAAAGGTTGATCAATTTAATTTAGTCTTTAAAAAAAACCAACTCATTTATTGTTTGTATTGTTTTCTTAGTCTTCTTTGTGTGTGTGTGTGTGTGTGTGTGTGTTTTGTGGTTTTTTGAGACAGGGTCTCGCTGTGCAGTTCAGGCTCACCTCGAGCTCACTTTGTAGCCCAGGTTGTTCTTGAACTTGCAATAATCCTCCTGCCTCAGCCTCTGCAGTGCTGGGATTACAGGCATGAGCCACCATGCCCAGCTCTTGTTTTCTTAGTCTTAATTGCATTCACTTCTGTTCTTATCTTTATAATCACCTCTCTCATATGAGTTTTGTGTTTGATTTGGTCTTCTTTTTCTACAAGCTTGGGGTTCAACATTAGGTTTTTTATTTGAGCTCATTCTGTTTTCTTATATGAGACTTCATTATAAATTTCCCTTTTAGGACTGCTTTCATTGTGTCCCATAAATTCTGGTATGTTGTATCTGTGTTATCATTTAATCATAGATACTATTTCATTTCTTCTTTAATTTCATCTGTGACCCATTAGTTGTTCAGGAAGGTGTTATTAAATTTCCAAATGTTTATGTAGTTTTTGTGGTTTCTTTTTCCATTGATTTCCATCTTCAATGCCCTAATAATATGCATGGTATAATTTCAATTCTACTGCATTTATTTAAGCATGTTCTATGGGCTAATGTGTGACCTATTTCAGAGAATATGCCATGTACATCTGAGAAAAATGTGCATTCTGACATTGGGGTAGAACACTACTAAGTTCGTTTGTTTATAATTTTGGTTTAGTTTTGATTTCTTTCCTCTTTTTTTTTTTTTGTCTAGTTGATCTCTCTGTGACAGTGATGTATTATGGTCCTCCATTACAATTGTGTTAGTGCTTATTTGATTTTTCATGTCTATTAATATTTGTTTATAAAGTTGGGTGCACTGGATATATATATATATATATATATATATATATATATATATATATCTATCTTATTTCTTCTTCTTGGAGTTTTCCCTTAACAAGTACATAGTGACTTTCTTTGTCTCTTTTGACCAGTCTTGGCTTGAAGTTCACATCATCTGCAAATGGAATAACTATCCCTGCTTTTTTCTGGGTTCTTGTTGCATGGAGTATTCTTTTTGATCCTTTGATATTCTATATATAAATTTCTTTTTGAGTGAAATGTATTTCTTGTATGCAGCATATTGTTGGATTTGTATCTTGATCCATTCTGCCAGTCTCTTTCTTTTGATTGGTGAACTGAGATCATTTACATTGATGGTTGTAACTCACATGTACTGGCTAATCACTCTCATATTATTTTCCTGCTGTTGGTGTTGTGTTTTTAGCTTTTGTTTAATTATTTGCCCTGCCTAGTAGCTTCTTTCTATTGGTGTTCTTGGAATTGTCATCTTCGTTACCTCTTTCTAAAATATCCTGCAGAGGATTTTTGAAAACTGGTTTGGTTGTCATGAATTTCTTCAGTTGTTCTGTGTCATAGAAATATCTTATTTCTCCATCGATTTTGAAAGATAGTTTCTCAGGGTATATCAATCTGGATTGGAGGTTGTTTCCTTTTAGGGTTTGAAATACTTCACTCCAAGCTCTCCTTAACTTGAGGATTTGTGTTGAGAAGACTGATGTGAGTCTGATGAGTTTTCCTTTATAGGTGGTTTGTTTCTTTTCTCTGCTTTTAATATTCTGCTTTGCACTGAATGTCTGGAATCTTTTTTTTTTTTTTTTTTTTTTTTGGCACTGGAGATTGAACTCACAACCTTGCACCTGCCAGACAGGTGCTTAAGCCACTGAGCCAAACTCCCAGCCCTAGTTTTTTGAGGCAGGGTCGCACTATGTAGCACAGGCCGGCCTTGTGCTTGCATTGTAGCCCAAACTGGCCTCAAACTCACAACGCTCCACCTACCTCAACCAACTGAGTGCTGGGATTAAAGGCATGCACCACCACGCCTGGCTGAATGTCTGGAATCTTGATTATTACATGCTTTGTCATAGATTTATTTTGGTCATGGCTATTTGGAGTTCTATATACCTTATTTATTTGTATATCAAATTCTTTATCCATGTTTGGGAAGTGCTCTGCCATTACTTCTGTGGAGAATTTTTTAATGCCTCTTGCACTATCTCTGGCTTTCTCATTAACTTTGATCAATTTTATGCTGTTCTTTTTTGCTTAATCTTTCAGCAGTTTAATTTATGGTCACTTGCTATTTTTAAGATACATTTGCTTTTGTGGTTGCTAACTGCAATCTTGTCCTCTAGATCTGGTAGTCTATCCTCATCTTCTTGAATTTGTTGCAAATAATGTCCATGGAATTTTTAATCTCCTTAATATCTGTTGAATCTGTTTGATGGATTCCATTTCTTTCCTATGTAAGATGTTCATAGTTTCCACCATATCCCTAAACTCCTCTATTTTTTTTGTTTGTGTCTACTCCAGTTTCATTGAGCATGTCTTTCATTTTGATCATTATTTTTTTTTTACCTGAGAGATTTTTTTTCCGTAGCATCATCCATTTGCCTTTTCATTTCTACTTCTATAATTCCATCAAGTTCCAGTTGTTGACTTCTAATTTCCTCTATTTCATTGTGCTTTGGAATTGTCTTATGTGGGCTGGAGGTCCAGGGCTGCACTTTGCTTCTGTGCCTTGTCATTTTCTGTTTACTGTTTTTTAATTTGTTTTGGTTTCTGTGTTTGTGCTTATAGATTTTTTTATGGTTCATAGCATTATCACTAGGATTGGAGCTCCCTTAGGAAATATCTGTTCCTCAGAGATGTCTTCTAGGTGTAGGTGGTTCTTGGTCTTTGTGTCTACCCCAAGGAGCTACCTTTCCAATTTATTAAGGATGAGAAGTGACTGTCTATTTGGTTCAGCACCCAGTCTTTTGGTTCTGGGCTGTATTGATGGTTATGAACCTGGACAATCATAGTGTTATCATGCAAGTAAGAAAAACTGATTATAACATGTATGACATCCTGGTTAAAGTAATACAATTAGCAATAACATTAGCATCAAGCACTGCCTAGCAACTGAAAAACTGTGGTAACTATTGATTTGGTACCTTTAACCATAGGAGCGAGCTCTACAATTATATAACAAAATCCAACATATACCAGGAACTTGTATATAATGAATTTCTGCTTAGTAGGGTAATTTTGCCTTATGTGTGTCTGTGGGGGGGATTTAAGAGGGATAGGGGACAAAACAGATTGATGAATGAGGAGAAACATAGTAGAAGTAAGGTTGAAGGGGAAAGGATGATCACCCAAGTTTGGGAAAGCCAGAGAAGAGCACAGAAGAAAAAGAATGAAAGAGAAAGCAGAGAATATTAAAGCAAACCAGAAAGAGAAGAGACAGTGTTCACTCACATTGAAAACATGATAAATTAAGAGAGATAGTTGAGGGAAGAGAGGAAGAACATGGATAGAACAAAACAAAGATAAAGGTAACCTAAACAGTAAAATGAACAAACAAACAGACACAACCCCAACCAGATAATAAAAGGAAAACCAGTCAAACAACCAGGAAAATTAAAACAAATAAAATATATCTGGTGTCCACGGTTTTGTGGTACTGTTTCAGATGAATCCCAGCAATGTGCTGTGTAATTCTGCCATGTTTGCAGTAGGATTTTTTCTGGGTATGGGGCTGATCTTGGCCTCTGGATGTGGGGGCTGGGACTGGTCTTCAGCTGACAGCATTCAGGTTGTTCACTTCTTACCTTGATTGTCTCTACAGTGCTCTCCCTGTTGTTTTGGTTCCCTTGGGTACAGAAAGCCTGGGGCTGCTCCTAGACCTGTGTACAGTTGACTCCTTCTGGACCTTGCACAACTTCCTCTGTTATACACCACTAACTCCCCTTACACACAGGTCATAGGGCCTATTACACTATAGGCCAAGGCTGCTTGCCTGCTTGTGCCACTAGGCCAAGGCCACTCTGGTAGTTATAGACCAGAGGGACACTTCCAGTCCTTTGTATGTAGGATTAAGACTGGCTTTTGATGGCCACAAGAGTGTTCCAAGCTCCTGCCTCTCAGGAAAGTTCCCTCCAGTCTTCTTTCCAGCTACTGGGAGTCTACTGTGACTGGATGGTTTTCCCTCATTCCACTCTGGGACATTGGCAGTGAAGTGACTAGGACTGTTTTGCTGCTGGAGTTCTCCTGGAACCATTTGAAATAAAATGGCAGCCTCACCCACCTTCTTCTATTCTGTGTATCAGTGCCAGAGCCCAGCTCAAGGTCACCTCATTCACCAACCACTGATGCTATGTGGTCCCTTGGGAAGTGATGTCTTGTATTCTTGCTGCTACTTCTGAGTTTTTATTATCTCCCCAATGTCCGCTGCACCACAGGGCTGTGTGCCATATCTTTAGTGATTTTAATGTCAAGTTTTGTTCATTCTTTGTAAATACAAACAATTTAAAATGGGCTGATTACAGAAAACTTCATAAATACCATGTACAGCATATTAAAATTATTTATAGTAGAGAGACATGGTTAATATCCAAAGAAAATTTATTTCCAAATTGTTACAGTAGGTATTAATCAGTCCAACATGCTTGTTAATTGATCCCATAGGTATAATTATAGGTCAGCCTGATTTTAGTGTCTATTCTTTTGTTTAACTAAATTAGAAACACAGCACTTACAGAATAAATAAATCCCAGTTGTATAGCCACTGAAGCATGGGCATATCTCTTTTGTTAGCTACATCACAAGCTCAAATCTCATTTCCCACTGTGAGAATAGAGTTCATTTGTCATCAAAAAGTATGCTGGTAGAAGTTGTCAGATACCTTTCAGTAAAGACCTTCCAACCCAATGACTAGTAGAGAGGCAACAGCAGAGATGGAAGAAAAACCTTTAGCAATTCTGCTAGGAAAATGTCTCCTTTCTTCAGAATGCTGAATTTTCTTATTCTAAAAGTTATGTGTAAGTTTCTACTGTTTAAAGATAAACTCCTTACACAGAAGCTTTCTGGACTACTTGGCCAATCTCATAGCCAATCATATATTTTTTTGAGGTTTTAGGAGAGCTTTTCTTGGAAATAAGGCGGGGAATAGCTCCTGAATTTCCAGGGGGAGTCCTACATAGGGTGGTTGCCCAACTCTCAATCTAGAGTTAATTATAGATAAACAGAGCACAGAAATCTCTCAGTTATTTAGTGGTCACCTATAACCAGTGGCAATATGCATTTAAAGTAACCAATTGGAACTCAGGCTTTTAACCCAGAGTTTTGACTTCTAGGATTTTCAAGAAACTGGGATCTCAGAAGGAACTGGTTAATTTGCACCATAATTTTCTCAAAATTCAGGAATTTAGTAAGGAGTGATGTAACCTCTCTTTAGTAGAGGTTATGCTGCATTCCACTTTGCCAGAAGAAATTCATTCTTTGTCCAAAATCATAATTCACTGTTTACTCTTCATTTTTATCAATATGGCTGGTCACCCTACTCTATCTCAGGCCTTTCCACCAGCCAGTTGCCTTACTTAGAAGCTAACTAGACAAACTGTTTTCTACATTTCTCCCCTCTGGAGAAGTAACCTTAATTTCTGTTAAGGGAAAACAGGTGAAGACTAAATCTCGCTGCTTCGTGTTGAAAGGCAGTCAGCAAATTTCTCCAGAAAGCTGATCTAAGGGGACTTGGATAGAACTCATGTTAGGATTTAGCAGTTATAGATTCTCTTCAGAGGATAACCCTTTTGGAGTTTAACAACTTCTAGGTGAGAAGAAACAAATTTTGCCAAAATAATAAGCATGCATGATCCAAACATAAGAACCAGAATAAAAATACAAATTGGGGAAGGAACAAAGATTAGACATTATTTTTAAGGGACTAGAATAGGGATTGTAACCAGCTGGTTCCTAGACATGCCTGTTTATGGACATTTTCTGTAAGTCTAATGTTTATCTTATTAAGATAGTTTTCACCTGAAGTGAATTATTTATCTGAAGACAATAAATTTTGTTTATTAGTGAATAAATCCCTCTAGTTATAGCTGCAAGAGGGCTCTGTGGTTTTGAAAGGCAATTATAGCTATGGCATTTAAAGACTCTTGTTGAATTTGTATAGTTGTTACTGTGACTTTCTAGCCTTATTGAACTATAACAGTGGTTAATGACGGGTATAGCTGGAGATTGCTATCAGGGGCTAGTGCAATAAGAGTCCCTTTTTTATGTCTACATCTTTTGGTTATACTTTTCTTCTGGGTGTTTAAGACAAGTTAAAGTGAGATCTGTGTTTATCAAAATTATCTTTTCCCTATGTATACTGCAATCAGTTAAAGTTGTTCAGAGGTTACTTTTGGACCCAGGTGCAGAACCCCTTAGCTCCTCTGTCAGTGTCATCTTCCAGGATGAGTCAGAGTCTTGTTTGACCATGTGGCTTCCTGTGGAAGCATGGGAGATGTTTCTTTCTTTGATGACCCTCCTTTGAACACACTGTACACTGGTTGACTCTTGTTCTCTGAGAGTCCAACAATCTCTCTAGTCAGGAAGTTAGGTGACTCACCAGAGTTGTAGCTTCTTGTAGAAAAATAGTCTCACATCTTGGATCCTTGTTGAACCCAGGGCCAAAATATTGGTTAGCCAAGTTACCGTTTTAGCTTTTATCTCCAAACCTCAGTTGTTGAAAACCCAGGAGATCAGTTATACCAGTACTGCAATAGGAGCAGTAGGTTGAATTATCTTATCTAGATATCAAGCACCTTGAAACATGAAGTATGACTAGAGAACTGTATTTGCTTACTTATTTTTTTTTAGTAACTATGGTCATCTTAGATGTGGAATTTTTGTGTTAACAACTATAGAATTTGACAGAGAAGATTTGAGATCAAGGAAAACAAAGCAGTTAGCATGACAATCATGATGATATTATTATATTAGAACTGCTAAGTTTTGCTATTATTTCTGAGACATTTAAATCTCCACTTTAGTATAAATTAACTTTTTAGTAAGTTACCTTTATCTAATCACAAAATATCATATGACATAAAGAAACCCATATCTAAATTTGTTATCTTTTAATCATCTTGTTACCAGAGTGACATTTAAGTAAAATATAGTTGTTCATAGTTGTATTTTATAGGTTATTAATGCCTGATCTCTAATCATTAGAATGACATTGTCTGGACCACGTGGTGTTTAGGTGCTTCTAACTGTTGTAGCAAATTACATAACAATCACACAAGCATAAGCCTGAAAATGTATCTGCATCATCTGGCTAGCTGTCTCATATTGGATTGGCATACACGTTTCATCAAAAGTAGCTGGAAAACAAGGGAAAGCCAAATGGTTGAGCCTGATATAAGATGCTTCTCTTGACATAAGAAACTTTGTCCTAGAAGTCATCTGTATGATAAGATTTTTTTAACTTTTGCATCTTCGAAGACCTGTGCACTTGGGAAATATTAATACATTTTATATACCATGAAGTTATCAATAAATAGTTGCACAGTTATGTAGAGCTCTTTGTACATATTTACTTAGTTTTTGCTCTTAAGGCCACATTCAGACTCCTTTCCAGTGTGTAACTATAATGACAAGAACTAAAATATCCCTTCAGAGCTCTTGTAAATTTAGAAAATGGTGTTTATGACCTTGAATAGGCTTATTACCCAATACAAAAGTGTGACTCATTTATACAATAACAAAACATTTGTTTAATTAAAGGCAATAGATGTAGATCAAGTTTTAAATGGTAGAACGAAATTCAAAGTGAAGCTAAATTTTTCTCATTTTATCTATTTAAGGTCTAGAAGCATATTGTATAAAAGCACCTATTAGTTACTTTGAATATAGTAATTATCTTATTTATGTTAAGTATTAATCTTATTTAATGTTAATTTTATAAGCTTAGACTTACAGTATATCTTGTTTTAGATATATCTCTTGTACCAAATACATAGGTTGTCTCATAGATCCAGATAATAGTTAATTTGGCTAGTCATAAACTCATTATTGAAAAACATTCTACATTTAAATACTTTTAAACCAATCGAAAATTTTCAAGATGCTTTTAACTTCTTTCCTTCTCTTGACATAATATTCCTAAGACCAAGAGATATCGCTTTTTAACTCCACCACTGTGGGTACCCATTTCAGAAACTCTGTCCATGTCTTGTGGTGTCTGAGAATGAAGTAAGAACTCTTAGAGCCATTCATATTTGTGCTGAGCATCCAGCAGTATGTTTTTTTTTGTCAGAACTGTAAATAGAAACTGAGGCTGGACTGTGGTTCATTCCTTTCATTGCTATAGTGCAATTCTTACTAGGAGTCCATCAGGTTCTCCAGTGGCTGGGGTGCAGTCTGCACTGGTGTCATGACAGATGCTTCAGGTCCTTGAGGGGCTGCTGGCTGAGCTCTGCAGAGATTGATTCTCAGTGGAAGCTGAAGTTTTTGGCTTTTAAATGAAAGTGCTGTTTCCTTTATGCTTGGATTTTACATTCTTAAACTAGTGCCATTAACTTAGTTTGGCAGATTTTATATCCTTAAACTAGTAGAGATAATTTAAAGCCTAGAATATACTTTCTTCCTCTAAGATTCTAAAGGGTGTGTGGTGGGTGATTGGAGTTGCTAGCAACCCTAGTTGACCTTCATTGCATCTGAGATTCAGTTATTTTAGAGTGGGGCTTCCAGCCCTGTGAAGGCTGGTGTAGTGGATTGGTGACTGGTGGTCAATTTAAACACCAGCCGAATTGAATCAGTGTAGTGCTGATCATGGATGGCACACCTGATGACTGTTGCCAGCATAAAAAGGCAACCTGGAGAGGAAGAGTGGCTTTATGGGTTCTCCTAAGTGTTGTTGTTTGGACCCATTGGTTTTCCAGGATGAGATTTTCATGCTGGCTCCCCTGATATGAACTCAGTTATCATCAGAGGAGCTTGAGACCTTGTTGCTGAGAATGGCTGTGGTTCACTTTGGGGGAGCTTTGGTCCTTACTTTGAGAATCACTTCCTAGTTCTGGAGGGGAAGATACATGCGGTTTAATCTCCAGGAGAAGTTTGTTATGCTGGCTCCCTGATATGTACTCAGCTGTTCTCACTGCTGGAGGAGCTCTGGACCTCATTGTCACTGAGGATGATTGTAGTACTTTTCAGGGGAGCCCTGGTCCTTATTTTGAGCATTGCTTTTTGGCTGCAGTACAGAACCCTTGGCCTGCTGGTACATATCCATCACCCCACTGGCATAGGCTTTCTAGCTTCCATTGCTGACCTTTGGGCCTTCCCAGCGCAGATTCATCAGATAGACTTGCATGGATCACTGTCGTGAGCTCTAGGTTTTCAGATGAGCTGATACAGGTTACTGCCATGGGATCTAGACCCTTGGCTGGATTTTCTAGGTCTTTAGTGTTGTGGACAGATTTCCTGCACTTTGTTTGTATTTGACTCCTTGGGTGATCATTATAAATACTATAAATTATGTGTCTTGCACGTAATTGTTCTCCTTGCAATCACATTTCCCTGGAATATAGTCCAAGACTGGTCTTAACCAAATCCTAGGACATGTTTTCAGGGGGTTCTCATTCTTTACGGTCCTTTAAACTTCTCCTTTCTTAACCATAGTCTTAACGATCTTTCAAAATATGTGCTTATATTCTCAAATGGATCTTTGGGAATTAAAGATACCCTTGGGGTTGTGACCAAAAAAATCTTACAATTCAGTTATACCACATGTACAAGTCCGTCACAAGTCAATTAGATTGCTTTGCTCAGATAGTTCTTCAAGGACCTAGAAAAATAGAACCTTCATTTTGCTATGTTTCTGTGGCCTTTTGTAGTACAAAAGGGTTGAGACAAATTCTACACTCATTTTAAAACTTCTGTGTAAAGATGACAACCATCACCTCTCTTTTTCCTTTGGGAGAAAAGCAAGTCATAGGGTCTCAAACTTCAAGTAGATGAAGAATTGCAACCCCAATATACGCTCAGGAAGTAGAAGTCCAAAAACTATTGGTGAATGGCACACATAAATACTAGAATAAGATATGCTGCAACTGGTTTATGCTATCCATGCAAATTTAGAAAGAGGTTGCTGATTCTGCTATAACAAAATATCTTTGTAGACTTATGCTAAATTTTCTCTAAAAAACTTGTTATATGCTAAATTGCAAAATGATAATATCTTTAACTGTGTTATTTGATGTTGCCAAGTTATTTTCTAAAATTCTTGTATTGATGTATATGCCAATGAGCCATGTTTAGAATTGTGATATCTCCATATTCTCATAAAAATTTCATGTTATAAAATATTTTTAACTTTCTAATGAAATAGATTTTATGTGCTGCTTTATTTTAATTTGCATTTTCCTGATAACTACTAACTCAGGCATCTTTTCTTACATTTATTGACCATTCAAACTTCCTTTGTTGTGAATTCCATGTTCTAGACATAACATCTATCATTTTTATCTTTGTTGGCCCACTCAGGAGGCCTAAAGGAGATTGTCGAGGGTGAGGTCCCAAGGTTAAAAGAATGCATATGTGCAAGACATCAGAAACAACAGCAGGCATCATGGAGCAGAGCACAGCACAAGAGCATAAGAACTCAAGAGCAAGCTCACAAGAGCCAGAACAAGAGCAAGAGCCTCCTTTGTCTTTATTGTATAATTCTTGTACAGGTTGTTATCTCATATTTTCATTCTTACATAGTGCTGAAACCAGTACATGTGTGTTTACCCGTGCTGTCATGGTTACATAACTGCATCCCACTGTGTACCTGTGGTAGAGAGGCAGGATCATGTCCTTAGGTGTCCTTAGATGCCCCTGAGCTTTGAAGAAGTCTGAGTGGTTCCTTGCACTTGAGCCCAAAGTAAAAATAATTTAAAGAGCAAAATAAAGGATGGATAATAGAAATCAGGGAACTAGATCTTCAGCAAATGGGAAAGAGACCAAAAGGTGGAAGGAGGAGGAAGAAAGGGGAAATAAAAAGAAATTAAGATGTGTTAGGCACATGTGTCAACTTCCAATCAGTGTAATCACTATGTACTGCAAATGTGTACTAATAAAAATTAAAACAGATTAATGAATCTTACTGCAGTATAACCTGAGTGTTTCTTCATATCTGCTTTCCAAAACATCAGGTGTGTGTCACAGGTTATTTCAACCATTTATGAACTTTTACATGTTCAATTACTTTAAATTCTTTTTGTCATTTTATATCCAAATCTCATTTTTGTAATAACCTATTTTTTTTACAGTTCAAGCTTCTTCATTTAGCATTTTAGAAATTTAAATTATATTCTATAATCTTTTTCACATTTTTCTATTACATCGAAGTCTTCTTGTGTTTGCTAATTTCATCTTCATGGTACAAATTTCCTTTTCTATTTAAAACATTTTGTAAGCTCTTTTTCAGCATTTCGTTGTTGTTGTGAAAGTCTGTATTTGTTTCTACCAGCACTGTGGTGAACTAACTAGTCGTCAACTTGAGTGGGAACAACCAGCTGAACTGAGTCAATGTACTTCTGGGAGCAGAAGACCTACCTGAGGATTGTTAAACTAGCATAAAAAGAGAAAATGGAAGGGGAAAATGCACACTGCTGATTTCCCAGAAGTTTTGTTGCAACTGGTTTTCCTGTTATGAACTTAGCTGTTCTTATTAGAGGCGGAGCTTGGGTTCTCTATAGGGTTGACTGCTGTTCTTTTTGGGGGAGCGCTGGTCTTTGCATTTGTCGTGAGCGTCTTTTCCTGCCTCCAGTGCAGATCCCTTGGCCTTCTGCCACAGACTTTCTAGCTTCCACTACCAGCCTTGGGCCTTTCTGCTGCAGATAGAATGAGACTTTGTCATGGTCTCTAGGCCTTCAGATGGACTCATGTAGGATATTGCCATAGGATTTAGGTTCTCAGATTGATTCTTAAGGTCTCTATCATGTGGATAGGTCTCTTGAACTCTTTTGCACTTGATTATTTTGGCAAATATTGTAATCCTATAAATTTATATGTCTTTATTATGGCTTGTGTTTAGATGCCCCCCACCTCACAAGCCTCAGATGGGGCTTTTTCAGAGATGGCTGGATCTCAAGTGTGTGAAGCTAGAATTGATTCAACGTACAATGCTAGGATCAAGGGTACTAGAATTAAGCATATGAGTGCTACCCACTCTAAGCAACATGGACAAAATATAAGGAATAGAATGAGCTATGATTGTCCCTTGTTACTTTGCTACCTTTTGCCAACTATGAACTGTTCCTCTTTTGTGATGCCTATCCGACATGACATCCTGCCTGAAGCCAGCTGCTTATGGACTGAAACCTCTACAAACTGTGAAGTAAGTAAACCTTTTCTCCTTTAACTTTGGATGTCAGGTATTTTGTCTCAGCAATGAGAAAAGTAATTAAGTCACTCCTATATTAAGTCTATTCCCTTGTAAACCCTGACTATGACAGTCACTAAGGTGCTTTAGTGACCTGACCCAGATGGATTTTAGCTTGGGGACCCCATGAATTTACTTAACCAATGGGCTTTGATTATTTGTTATTATTTGATTATTCAAAGAGGGATTTTGCCAAGCATAGAGAACTTTACTTACAGTTCCCGAACTGATACATGGAGATATTTCAGTTCTTCTTATACCTAGAAGGAAGTCATTTGCAATGCGTTCTCTATTAAGTGTCAGTTGCAGCTCTTCAGCTTATGCAGGACATGTGGCTTTCCCTATATTTAGCATTAAAAATCTAGTCCCAAATGATTGCATTGTGCAGATTTTATTCTACTATTTTCTTCCTAAATTTACACATGGCTGCTAGTCAAATGATCTAGTATTGCTTCTGTTTAATGTTTAAGATTATGTAAAATGTAAATTTGTGTTTAACCAGATTGAATCATTATTTGACAAAGTTTATTTTAACAGTAATTATGTTTTATAGCACATTGATTGAAGATAATTTCCAATATCTTTAAGTAATTTAAAATCTTGGACTGATACTAAATTGAGTTAATTAATGGGTATTCATTAAATACTTAAATTATTTCTAAGTGAGAAAGTATTGAAACATTAATTCCTAGACATATTTTAAATTTATACTTTATGTCTCCCTGTTTTATAGGGTATATAGGGGCTATGTATATTTGAGTCTGTTAATGAAAATATTCATTTTACCACTCTGAATTTTTATATGAGATGTATCTTGATACAGAAAACAGCTAAAGGTTTGTGGAAAGAGAACTCCATTATGTTCAATGCTAAAGCTTTATGGATTTACTTATAAATTTGGAAAATGAGCTATAATATCAGATATTTTATTAATGCAGTGCTAGAAAAAATTTGTTATCTGTCTTCTGCAGTGACCTCTTACTTAAAGTATTGATCTACTCTTAATAACAGGTTATAAATGGCTATTCATCTTTTATATATTATATCTAGAAAGCTAATTTTCTCAATAACCCAGTAATCCCATTTTAAGCTTAAATTTGATAGTTTTGATATTTTTCCCTTTCCAAAACTGACTTCTAAGTAATATCTTTTGTACCTAAAATTGTCTTTAAAATTGTTTTTAGAAAGCTTCTGAAAAATCATGAAAGATTTTCTTCCAATTTATAGAAAAGAGGTACAGAAAAAAATTAAGTTTATTTGATATGCTATTACTGACAATTTGCATGGAAATTATTGTCAAATCAGCAGAGAAGTGGATCTTTTTTGGGGGTTGAATTTATATGGGAAAATGTTATTAATGAAATATCTCAGACTGGTGGAATGAAAGACCAAATATTGACTCAAGATGTGAAAATGACAAAATGGAAAAGCAAAATGCAATCTCAAACATCCAGTCCATCAGGAACAAGTACAGGTGACATCGACATAGAGGACATTAAAAGTCATCCACCTGAAATTTCTGAAAAGATAGCAAGTGAAATTAAAAAAAAAATCCATGAGGCTATAGAGGAAATCAGATCAGAAGTAATCTCTCATGTAAAGAAAGAAATGACAACCTTAATAAAGGAGTTGCTCAGCATACTAGAGAAGACATAGATAAAAAAAGTACAGGAGCATGGGAAAATGATGGAAACCTTGAATGAGCCATATAGAAAAGAAATAGAATGCATGAAACAAATTCAAAGAGATAGCCAATAAATAAAAAATTCTATCAAAAACTGGCAAAACTGTTTGAATGAAGCTGAGGATGGAATTTTGGAACTTGAGGACAGGTTCACAGCTAGCAATCATGAAAGGAAAGAACTTTTAAAAATAACAAGACAGCATGAAATGACAACTTCAGTGATGCAAAGAGAAACAATATAAGGCTAATAGAAATCAATGAAGATGCAGGGGTCAATGCAAATGACATAGGAAAACTATTCACAGAAGAAAGAGCTGAAAATTTCCCAAACATGGGAAAAGAATCTGATGTACAGATAAGTGAGGCATATAGAATGTCAAACAGTCATAACCAAAATAAATCTACACCCAGACATATAATTATTAAGATCTCAGAAATTCAACATGAAAACAGAATACTAAAAGCTCTTAGAGAAAAGACACAACAAACCTATCCAGGAAAGCCTATTAGAATCACAACAGACTTCTCAGTACAAACCCTCAAGTCAAGACAAGTTTGGAGTGAGGTGTTTCAAGCCCTGAAAGAAGACAACTTTCAATCCAGATTGATGTACCCTGCAAAACTTTCTTTGAAATTTAATGGAGAAATAGGATACTTCCATGACAAAAAACAACTGAAGAAATTCATGTCCACTAAACCAACCCTAGAAAGAGTACTGAAAGTCATATTAGAGAGAGTTAAAAATGACTACAGTTCCCAGAACAAAACCAGAAAGAAACCATCAGACAGGGCAACCAACTAAACAAGGGGGAAAAGCAGAAAACCAACAACAGGAAAGTAATGTGACAAAGTTGTGTCAGTATGTATCAGTTATATCCATCAATGTAAATGGCCTCAATTCACCAATTAAAAGAAATAGGTTGACAGAATGGATCAAGAAACAGGAGCCAACAATATGCTGTATACAAGAAACACATATGACTCAAAAGGAAATTCATAGACTTAAAAGTCAAAGGATAGAAAACAATATTCCGTGTGACAGGAACCCAGAAAAAAGCAGGAGTAGCTATCGTGTTTGCAGACAGTGCAAACTTCAAACCGAAAATGATCAGAAGAGATAAAGAAGGTCACTACATACTTGTTAGGGGAAAAATTCAAGAGGAAGAGCTAACAATCATGAATATATATGCGCCAAATACAGGAGCATCCAACTATATAAGACAAATACTAATAGACATGAAAAACCGAATACGCAATAACACAATTGTAACAGGGGACCTTAGTACCCCATTGTCACAAAGAGATAGATCAACTAGACAAAAAGTCAGCAAAGAAATAACAAAACTGAATCAAACCTGTGAACAAATGGACTTAGTAGATGTTTACAGAATGTTCCACCCAACGACATCAGAACACACATTTTTCTCAGCTGCTCATGGGACGTTCTCTAAAATAGACCATATATTAGCACATAGAACATGCTTAAGTAAACGCAAAGGGATTGAAATTATCCCATGCATACTATCTGATCATAGTGCACTGAAACTGGAATGTAATGGCAAAAGAAACTGCAAAACCTACATAAACACATGGAAATTAAACAACAACCTCTTGAACAACCAATGGATTACAGGTGAAATTAAAGAAGAAATTAAACAATGCCTAAAATTCAATGAAAATGCAGATACAACATACCAAAACTTGTGGGATGCAATGAAAGTGGTCCTGAGAGGGAAATACATAGCAATAAATTGTCACATCAAGAAAACAACATATTGCTACACCTCAACCTTCTAGAAAAAGAAAAGCAAGTCAAACCCAAAGCTCATAAAAGAGAGGAAACTATAAAGATTAGAGCAGAAATTAATGCAGTTGAGACTAAGAAAGCAATACAAAGAATTAATGAATCAAAAGCTTGTCCTTTGAGGGAATAAACGAAATTGATAAACTTCTAGCCAACCTTATCAAGATAACAAAAGAAAAAAACTCAAATTCATGCAATAAGGAATGAAAAGGGGAAATTACTGCAGATCCCATGGAAATTCAGAAGGTTATAAATACCTACTTTGAAAATCTTTACTCACATAGGGTGGAAAACATAGAGGAAATGGACAAATTCCTAGAAACATATGAATTACCAAAGCTGAATCAAGAATCAAGAAGACATAACAATTTCGAATAAACCAATATCAGCTGCTGAAATTGAAAACGTGATTAAAAACTTACCAACAAAGAAAAGCCCAGGTCCTGATAGATTCACAGCTAAATTCTATAAGAAATTTAGAGAAGATATAATGCCAATACTCCTCAAAATCTTCAATAAAATTGAAAGGGAAGTAGTCCTTCCTAACTCATTCCTGGAGGTAAGTATTACTCTGATACAAAAACCAGAGAAAGACTCAACCAAAAAGGAGAATTATAGGCCAATCTCCCTAATGAAAACCAATGCAAAGATCCTTTTAAAAATGCTGGCAAATAGAATGCAGAAAATCATAAAGAAGATTATACATCATGACCAAGAGGGATTTATGCCAAGAATGCAGGGATGGTTCAACATACGCAAATCAATAAATGTAATACACCGTATCAACAGAGCCAAAGACAAAAATCACGTGATCATCTCAATAGATGCAGAAAAAACCTTTGATAAAGTCCAACATTTGTTCATGATAAAAAGCCTTACAGAAACTTGGAATAGATGGTATCTACCTCAATCTGATAAAAGCCATCTATGGCAAACCAACAGTCAACATTATACTAAATGGACAAAAACTGAAAGCTTTCACTCTAAAATCAGAATAAGACAAGGATGCCAACTATCACTACTGCTGTTCAATATAGTTCTGGAAACATTAGCTAAAGCAATTAGACAAGAGAGAGAAATAAAAGGAATAAGGATAGGAAAGGAAGAAGTTAAATTATCACTATTTGCAGATGACATGATACTCTACATAGAAGACCCTAAAAACTCCATCAAAAGGCTATTAGAGTTAATAAATAAATTCAGTAGTGTAGCTGGATACAAACCAACACTCAAAAATCAATAGCATTCCTGTACACAAACAACAAACTCACTGAGAGAAAAATTATGTAAATAACACCTTTCACAATAGCATTCAAAAAAATGAAATACTTAGGAATCAACCTAACAAAGAATGTAAAAGACCTATATGCTGAAAACTATAGTATTCTAAAAAAGGAGATTGAAAAGGATGTTAGAGAATGGAAAGATATCCCTTGCTCTTGGTTAGGAAGAGCCAACATTACTCCCAAAACTGTTATACAGATTTAATGCAATCCCAATCAAAATACCATTAACATACCTTACAGATCTAGAGAAAACATTCCTAAAATTCATTTGGAAACAGAAGCAAACTAGAATAGCAAAGGCAGTTCTGGGCAACAAAAGCAAGGCAGGAGGCATCTCAATCCCTTACTTGAAATTGTGCTACAAAGCTACAGTGATAAAATCAGGATGGTACTGGCAAAAAAAAAAAAAAATAGACCTGAGGATCAGTGGAACAGATCAGAAGATGCAAATACAAATACAAAGACACTCAGCCACCTTATATTTGACAAGGGGGCTAAAAATGTTCACTGGAAGAAAGATAGTCTCTTTAATAAATGGTGCTGGAAAAATTGACTTTCCACATGCCAAAGACTAAAGCCAAAATGGATCAAAGATTTAAATATTAAAATAGAAACACTAAGTCTACTGGAAGACAAGGAAGGTAGAAATCTTGAAGACATTGGGGTAGACAAAGAGTTCATGAACAAAACACAAACTGCATGGGAAGTACTTCAAAGAAACAACAACTGGGTTCTCATTTTATTAAAAATTTTTTGCACTTCAAAAGAAATCACCAATAAGGTGAAAACAAAACCCACAGAATGAGAAAGAATTTTAGCCAACTGTCCCTCAGACAAAAGACTTGTGACCAGAACATATAAAGAACTGAAAAACATCAGGGCCCCCAGATTCAAAGACCCAATTCAAATATGGGCATCTGAGATGAACATACACTTCTCAGATGAAGAAATACAAATGGCAAATAAATACATGAAAAAATGTTCAACATCACTGGTCATTTGAGAAATGCAAATTAAAACAACATTGAGATTCCATTTCACTCCAGAAAGAATGGCTGCCATCAAGAAATCAACAGATAATAAATGTTGGTGGGGGTAGGAAAAAAGGAACACTTCTCCACTGTTGGTAGGCATGCAGAATGGTGCAGTCATTGTGGAAATCAGTGTGGAGATTCCTCAAAAAACTAGGATTGGAAGTCCCATTCAATCCAGCTATTTCCTTCCTGAGTATTTTCCCAGAAAAATGGAAAATGTCATGTCACAGCAATGTATGTGCACCCATGCTTGTAGCAGCACAATTTGTAATAGCTAAATCTTGGGAACAACCAAAATGCTCATTAACTGCTGAATGGATGAGAAAGATGTGGTATTTTTATACAATGAAATATTACTCAGCTATAAAAAGGATGACCTTGAGGCTTTTATAGGTAAATGGTGGCAACTTGAGACTATATTCATAAGTGAAATAAGTCAGACTCATATTTGTAAGTATTGTATTGTCTCCCTAGTGTAAAAAATAAATAATAATAAACTGAAAGAATAATAAGATCCAAAATGTAAAATAAATGTTGTAATAATGAAAAGGAAAGAAAGTGCTCAAAATTAAAGAACAACTGGGATAGCAGAAAGGAAAAATGGAAGAAAGGAAAAGATTATATCTATGTAGGTATATATATATAACTGTATGTATGTATGTGTACAAGATAACAATACTACTAATTCTGTTAGTTCATCAAAAAGAATAGTTTCTGTTGTCATTATTTGATTGTCTGATCATTTTTTTATGCCTAGCTCTTGTAATTTGGACAACTACTTCTAAGTTAACAGTATGCAACTTGTTAACTAGTATTGATTTCTTACTGTTTTTTTGAAATTCTGTATTATTTCTACCCTTTTTATGTTTTGCTTTTTAAAATAGAAAAGAAGTATCTCAGAATATTGTATGCAGTAAGAGAAGTTTCTTGAGATTTGTCAGTGCCTTCATTGCACATAAGTTTCTGTTCACTGGAGTTCTCCTGTGGCTTTTCTTGATATCAAATAATAACAATGCAAGATCATTTGTCATAGTTTCATTTTTCAAATGTTAACTTGATTGCAATTTTACCTTATTTGGAAGCAAGTATTACTCTTATACCAAAACCAAAGAAGGACCCAATAAAAAAGGAGAATCATAGACCAATCTCTCTAATGAACATAGATGCAAAAATCCAGTGCAACAAATTATCAGAAAGATTACACATCATGACCAAGTAGGATTTAGAGAAGATCTAATGTCATTGCTCTTCAAATGCTTTAATGAAATTGAATGAGGAGCAAGACTCCTAAAGTCATTCCTGGAAGCAAGTATTACACTGATACAAAAACCAGAGAAGGGTTCAACCAGAAAAGAGAACTATAGGCCAATATCTCTAATGAACATTGATGGAAAAATCCTCAATAAGATACTGGCAAATGGGGCAAACCTTGTGGGGCCCAGGAAGAGAAAAGCCATATCACCCACTCTGTGAGTCAACAGAAGGTATGCTGGGTCTAGAGGGCCACACCAAGAAGCTAATACATCCTCGTAGTAAGCTGAGCAAACTGTGCGGGGCCCAGGTAGAGCAAAGCCAGATTGCCTTCCCCAAGAGTCGACCAACACGTGGGCTGAGAATAAAGAAATACTCCTTCCCCCCACCACAAGCAACTGGCTGTTTCAGAGGACAGACTGAATTGATAGCAACTATGATACAAGAACAATTAAAGGCTTGTATTGTTTGATTGACTTTGCAGGCCTAAGATCAGTATTCTGAGCATCTCCTAGGAGGATGATAGTATGCAATATAGCAAATATGGGGGATTTCCTTCTGTCTTGTTTTTGAAATCCAATACTGATCCAACTGTATGTTTTGTTCCAACTTACTGTTTTTATTCAATATTTTGCTTGATTGGCTTTATTCTGTTTTGTTTTATTTGATTTTACTATGTCTGATGGAATGGACAACTATTGTGAAGATAACAAGACATATTATGGTAGCCATTGTTGATTTTCTATTATCCTGCTTCAAAGTTCTGTACCACTTTCATTGTCTTGTTCTGATTGGCTTACTCTGTTTTGTTGGGCTTTATTTTCTAAATAGAAAAAAGATGCTGGAAACAGAATGCATAAAATCATCAAGATTGTATACCATGACCAAGTAGGATTCATTCCAGGCATGCAGGAATGCAAATCAATAAATGTAATACACTGTATCAACAGAGCCAAGGACAAAAATCATATGATCAATGCATAGATACAGAAAATAATACTCAACAAAGCCCAACACCCATGCATGATAAAAAGCCTACAGAAAATTGGAATAGATGATCTCAACCTGAGAGCTATCTATGATAAACCAACAGCCAACATCATATTAAATGGTTAAAAACTGAAAGCTTTCACTCTAAAATTGGAAACAAGACAAGGATACCCACTATCATCACTCATATTAAATATACCTCTTGGAGCATTAGCTGGAGAAATTATGCAAGAGAAATAAATAAAAGGAATAAAATAGGAAAGAAAGAAGTTAAATTAGCATTATTTACAGATGACATGGTCTCTGCCTAGAAAACACCAAAAACTCCATTGAAAGACTTCTAGATCTGATAACCAAACCCACTTGCATAGCTGGATACATCAACTCTCAAAAATCAGTAACATTCTCTGTACACAAACAACAAACAGAGAAAATTTAGGGCAACCACACCTTTCACAAAACCATCTAAAAAAATTGAAATACTCAAAATCATTCTAACAAAGGAAGTAAGAGATGTTTACATTGAAAACTATAGCACTCTGAAAAAGGAGATCAAAGAGGATATCAGAAAATGGAAGGATATTCCTTGATCATCGGTGGGAAGAGCCAACATGCTGAAAATGACCATACTCTCAACATTATTATACAGATATAGTGTAATCCTGATCAAAGTGTCAATGAACTAGAGAAAAAAATTCTAAAATTCATTTGGAACCAGAAGAGACATTAGAATAGCAAAAACAATTCTTATCAACAAAGGCAGGGCAGGCGACATCACAATCCCTGACTTGAAATTATGTTACAAAGCTACTATGCTAAAAACACCATGGTACTGTAAAAAATCATAACCCAAAAACAAACAAACAAACCCATCAGACTTGAGCATCAGTGGAACAGATCAGAAGATGCAGAAACAACTCCAAACACACTCATCCATCTTATTTTTGACAAAGGGGTCAAATGTGTTCACTGGAAGAAAGAAAGCCTCTACTAAATAGTGCTGGAAAAGCTGGCATTGCACCTGCTAAAGACTAAAACAGGACCCATGTCTCTCACTAAGTAAAATCAAAATTGGTCAAAGATCTATTAAAGCAGAAGAGAGAATATATGGAACTCTTGGAGACATAAGGGTAGGCAAATAAAACCCCCATCACATGAGAAATACTACAAAGAATCAACAACTGGGATCTCATGTTATCAAAAAGCTTTTGCATAGAAAAAGAAATCACCAATGGAGGTTTTGCATAGAAAAAGAAAGCACCAATGCACTAATCTACACTCCCACCAATGAAGAGACAGTTCATAGAGTAGGAAAACCTTTGCCAGGTATTCCCCAGACAAAGGACTAATATCTAGAATATATAAAGAACAAAAAAAAAATCAGACTTCCCAAATTTAGAGTCCCAATCCAAAAATGGGCATCTGAAATGAATACACATTTCTCAGATGAAGAGAAGAAGTAGAAATGGAAAATAAATACATGACAAAATATTCAGCATCACTGATCAGTCAAGAAATGCAAATTAAAGCTGAGATTCAATCTCACTCCAGAAAGAAACGCTATCATCAAGAAATCAACCAATAAGAAATGCTAGTAGGGCTGTGAGGAAAAATGAACCATTTTCTACTGTTGGTGGGAGTGTAGATTAGTGCAAACCCTGTGAACATCTTTTGGGGACCTGGTCAAGATCCATAATCCTCCAAATGAGTGTACAGCAAAGGCTTAAATAAATGAGACAAGTGGTATGATTTTAGGACTCCAGGAAGATCAAAACCCTCTGCAGAGTTCAAGACTCTGGGGGCAAGGACAAAGAACTTCTCTGGGCCACCCATATTTATTAGGTTTTCAAACAAAGAGAGGGAATACCAAGGAAAGCATGGGAACTGAGCAGAAACTTGTGAGTCACTTCAAAGACTTCTCTAAGTAGTAAATTATGCCAATTTTAGGAGAACTGTTTTATCTCCATAATCCCAAATATTGAGTATGGTAATCCAAGTACTGAAATCCTTTCTCTAGTCTTCCTCACAATCCAAGAAATTATATTTATAATTCCACTGAGATGTTATTGGAATCCTGATAAGTTAATTCCAATCTACCACCTCCAGTGCAACCCACGGCGAGAGTAAAAACTCCGAGACACATTCTAGGTTAAGGGCAGCCAAGGGGTCTTAAGTCCAATCCTCATGAGGATATGCAGACAAAGGCCTTGACCCTAGGCCTCTCCCAGAATTTATTAACTAGTGAAGCAAGGGGATGGCTTGAAGATGAGTGACAGTGAGGATGGCGGGAACTACGTGTGTAAGTTGAGCTGGCTAGCAAGGTAGAAAGGTATCTCTGCAAAATGCAGATAAAGATATGCAGGGGGATCAGTTTGCATAACCCCAACAACTTAGCAACTGAATTGTTTTAGGAGGCTGCTGCTTCGGTTTCTGATATGCAAACTTTATGCCCTGGGAACTCATAGCCTCTTTCTCGAGGCTCATACCCAGTCGACATTCCCGGAGTCACTGGCTCTGCCATCCTGCTGTGCTTTATACATTTCACAAAGGTCACTTTGGGAGGCAACAGGACACTGTCTGATGGCTTTAAAGACTACATACCAGTGTCTGCTTCTGATATATAAACTTTTATGCCCTGGGGATGCATAGCCTCTTTCTAGAGGCTCATACCCAGTTGACATTTCTGGAGCTCACTGGCTCTGCCATCCTGCTGTGTCTATATATTTTATAGAGATCACTACGGGAGGCAACAGGACACTGTTGGATGGCTTTAGAGATTACATATCAGTACCTTGGCTAGCCTTATTTGCAATGCTTAGAGCCAATTGAAGAGAGAAGGAAATACCATAGTCAGCTCTGTATATATCAACATAAGGAAATGTCTCTATATAATCAAAGTTGCAGCAATTGTTCTGCGTTCAAGGGGACCCACTCAAGTTGTCTCCCACAACATTTATGGTAGGAGTGAGATGCCTGCAGGAGTGAGATGTGCAGTCTCTATCTACTTAATTGGGGTTCGAGCCAGGTGTCCAAAGCTGCCCTTTGAGGTATCTCTGGCATCACAGGCCACTACAGGTCTCAGCCAGGACCAGTGATTTATAGAGGTTCACTTAAAATGAATCAGCTCGCATTGCCAGGTAAGGGGCCTTGGCTTAGGACAGACCCACAGATAAATGTAGAACACCAACGAATTATTTTTAAATCCTGCTCAGAGCCGCTTCTTGGTAGTCTCTAACAGACATCAGTGTGGGAATTCCTCAAAAAAACCTAGAATTATATGTCCCACTTGACCTAGCTATTCCCCTTCTGGGTATTTTCCTGGGAGAATTAAAAACTTCATTCCACAGCGATATATGCACACCCATGTTTATAGCAGCATAGTTTGTAATAGCTGAATCTTGAAAACAACACAAAGGTGCCTATCAGCTAAGGAATGGATAAGGAAGATATATTTTTTTAATACAATGAGGTACTACTCAGTCATAAAGAAGTATAAACTTGAGACATTTGCAAGTAAATGGATGCACCTTGAGATCATAATCTTAAATGAAATAAAGTAGACACACATGTATAAATATTGCATTGTTTCATTGGTGTGAAAAACTGAAAGTGTAAATAAGGGCCAAAATATATAGCAGATATTGCAAAGTAGGAAGACACTGTTCAAGTGGGAAGGGAAACTAGAGAGTGGGGAGGGGGAAAGAAAGTAAGGGAAAAGAAAAAAAACAAGAAAAGAAGGATATAGTGGAAACAAAACTTTTGTACATAAGGAGGGGAAGAAGAATTGAAGGGAGGGGAAGGGAATGGGAAGAAATAATCAAGATATACCATGTACAGGTATAATTTCCTTATGATTATATATATATATATATATATCCCTCATTCTTAACAGGTATACTAGAACACATTAGTTTTTCAATCAAGGCCATATCCAAAATATCATACTTGGAAGTGATGTTCTTTTACAACCAGATATTCACATATAACCAGATACTTTTAAGAAACTAAGGTTGAAACCATGGAGGCAATGCTTATAAAGCCTTCTTGGAGATCTAGCCTGCAACCTGATTTATAGAATTCCAAACTCAGCAGTGAATAAGGAAGGTCTTTTGTGAAAGACCCAGGATTCTTAGGTTATTTGGAGCTCTTTAGAAGAGAAAAATTTGCCCAAATTTATCAGCACCTTGACGAAAGGTAATTGTGAGCTCTTGACTTAATTTTCCGGTTTCAAAGGATTTTTAAAATTTCAGCCTAATATTCCTTTAGGAAGACTTCCAGAAAGCAAATTTAAGAAGTACCATGAAATAAATGACTATTCTTACCTCCTTTATGTGGGTAATAAAGTCAAATGAAATGATATGTTTTATTTTGTGACCAATAACAATCTTTTTTGACTTTTTTTTGTCAAAAGAGTGATGGTTGTAGCTAGAAATTTTGCATTTTAGTGGAAAGATTTGTCTATAATATAATTAGGTTTCTAAATTCTGGCTCAGTTCACTGTCTTTGAGACATTGTGCCCCACTTTTAAAATTGTGATAACTGATGGGTGAGAAAATTGTCTTGTCATCTTGTCTGATAAAGATTTATCTCCTTGAGCTACTTCTCATTAATGAACATTTTCTCTATTGTAATCACCTGAATAAAATTATCTACTTAATTGTTAGGTGCATTTTTGCTACCTATTTGATTTAAAATTCTCCCTCTGTTTTCTGAACGTTGGCAAGCATACGTTTCCCACCCAGTTCAGCTACAAATCTTAAACATTAGATTTATGTAATTTTATTATACATTTTTAGCAGGAGGGAAATCTTTAACAATACAGTTCTCCTTGTTGCAGGAAAGGGATGTGATCTCAGTTCTTCTTTCAGTCTTTTGGTGGTAGATGTGCTTTATACTAAACCTGTTTTGTTCTTTGCCTTTTGATTCACAAAAATCTCTTTTTTCCTTTATAACAAAAAGCTTCAAGCTTTGCCTTTCATAATTTTGCTTGCGAAGTGGGCATCAAGAACTTTAGATGGAACTCAAAATCTGCCCGCCAACTCTATTGGCCTTTCTATAGCAATTATCTCAATCTTTTCCCTGGAACAGATATTTCTGGATGAATAAGGGGAAGGTTTCTTTTTTATGAGTAAATGTAAAAGAAAAAAGCACCATCATTAATTTTAAGATGTTATCCAATATAGTCTGTATCACTGATCCCTGCTACCCAGCATAATCTACTTTCTGAAGGTGCAGGAGCTGCCTCCCCCTCTGCACAGAGCCATATGGAAACTTTTAAAGACAGGTCACTACCCAAATAGTTCATGATCACTATAGACACATTGCAAGATGAAAGAGGAAAATATTTTTTAGAAACAATGCAAATTAAGATGAAGATACTGTTTTCATGTACATCATCCTACATTTTTATGATGCATATAAGTATATGCATATTATAAGATATTGAAAGAAACTATAATTTTAGACATTTAGGTTCTTCCTAATTTTTGCTATCATAAAAATTTTAATGATGACCATTCCTGTTGCCAGTGTTTACTATGCATATTTTGACGTTTAACATATGCACTTCTATATTACTCTACACAAATATAAAGCAATAATTATATACCTTATTTGTTATAAAGAAAGTTATCAGTAATATTTTTTTGGAGAACTATGTAGGGAACAGACAATCTTGTTTAATATCTTTAAACTATTATTTCTGTTATTGTTCATACTAATTCCATAAGAGGTGTTCTAGTATTATCTCTATTTTACAGATGAGGAAATTAGACCTTCAAAGTCATTGTTTATTTATTTATTTATTTTAGGATAGGGTCTCACTTTTTAGTCCAGGCTGGCCTGGAACTCTGTGTAGCTCAGGTTGCCCTCAAATTTGTGACCCTCCTACCTCATTCCTCCTAAATGCTGAAATCATAGGTGTGCATCGCCACCAGTTCCTCAGAAAACTGAATAGTGATGAATCATTTAGCATTTGATTCATTCCTACAATTCAAAAAATTCTTACAATCAATGATGTAAAGTCAGCAAACATTATAACTTGGGCCCGTTTAAGATCACTAAAGATTGAGATTCTTCTACTCACATGGATCATTTGGTATAAAAAATTTCTAAATAGCGTGACAGATGTGAGTGTGTCTAACAAGTTCCAAATTTTCTCATAATTACTACATTGGTACTTACTAATAAAAGCAAACATTTAATAGAACTCTTTTGTGTTTTGTATGCAATAAAGATCTTGTTTCACCAGTATGGTCTCAGTTTATTTGGGGTGCTTGCGTCTGCACATGAGGTAGCCCACGTCAGGCACAGTCATTGTCAGTATTTTAGAGATTATCAGATGTGGGGAAAAATGTACCCCTTAACCTGAGTTGCTCAGCTGATGCAAAACAGAGCTCATATCTCATGGAGCGTCCTTCTTTCCCACTCAGTACAAAGTGTGTTGCACAAGTGGATGTCAGACGAGATCAAATGTATTCAGGGTGGTATGACTGTAAACATACAGACAGACATGAGTTCGTGACATATTTGTTAGGGGCCACCAACAAAAGTGAAGAGTGTTAAAACTTTTATAGCAATCTGACATTGTCCTGCTAACTAAGCATATTACTAGTGGACTGATCTCAATAAAGACCAGTTGCCTACCTCCGTGGTAAGTAGCCTGTGGCAGGAGCTGTTTATGGTCACACATGACCATTTCATCATTTCATGTATCACTCTGTGGTCAACTGGGAAAGGGAACAGGGTTGCCACATAACATACAAGATTCCCTGTTAAATTTGAAGTGCAGACAACAATAGATGTTATATGGTGCAATGATGTCCCAAATGTTTGATGGGACAATTTTCTATTAAACTATCTTTGAGGTTTACCTGAAATTCAAGTTTCATTTGGTTCTTATATTTTTTATTCGCTAAATCTAGAAGCCCTAGTAGATTGTGGGTACAGGTTAAGGCCAGATTCTTGCTATCATCCTGCTTTACTCATTTGTTCTATCACTCATGTGAGTTAATCCTACTCATGCTCTCATTTGATAATCTACTTATTTTTCAAATCTAGAATTCACAGTGCTACTGTTTCTTTCTTTTACTCAGCCTTCAGAAGAGTGTTTCTGAGTGAGATTTCTGCACCCCTTTGAGATTTAATGAACTAATGCCTAACAGCACTTTAAAGAATGCAAAAGCGCTTTCTTCACAGTTCAGTACACAATAAAATGTTTCGAGTGCACTGTATTGTCACCTACATAGTTTTGCTGTATTTTCTGCTATTATGCAAGTCTTATTTTTAAAATTCGCCACTTAAAGGTTTATGACAAATTACCTACTGTACCTTGTCCAGAAATTTGTATACATGCGAAATGAACATGTCCTGCTTAAAAAGAACATTGGAGGCAGCTTGCAAAGGTGAGTGAACTCAATTTTCTCATTTATAAAATCAAGTTGTTGGACTAGATGATCTCGGGTTGCTTTGGCAGCTGTACTATTCTGTGATTTAAAAAGTCCTCACAGAAAGCCAAAGATGGTGTGGAAAAGACCACAGATCACGTACTTCCCTGCTGATGGGACAGGAGTGACAGGCTGGTAAATGCCCATGAGTATCTGCAGGTGGGAATGCTGCCCTCCATGCTTGCCTCCTAGATTGTGAGACCCCATCAGGTCCCTCAACAGGGCAGAAGGTACCAGATTGGGAAGCAGGAGAATTGGATTACAGTCTTGTCTTTGCCACTTAATAGTCACATGATTTGGGAGCAATTCTTAAACCAAACATCCATAGATAATTCCTGCCCTCTACCAAAGGGCCACTGTCTATATTAAAATGCATAAATTCTGTGGAGGAAAACATCCTGTTTCAGTAGGCCTCTCCACTTATGAAAACAGAGTGGTCTTTGCTGGTTTACGTGAAACAGGCTTTTTTCAAACAAGCTATCACAATTCATTTGGGCTGCTATGACAACATTACCATTAACTGGGAAGCTTATAAATGACAGAATTTTATTTCTCACAGTTTCAGAGGCCTGGAAGGCCTAGATCTTTAGTGCCTGGTGAGATTTCCTGATTTGCAGATGGCACTGCATTGTCATGTCCTCAGAAGATGGAACTAGCTAACTTTCTTGATTCTCTTTCATTGAAGGGCACAAATTAAATCCCCTCCCCCAAGAAAATTCCCTCCTTCCTCTATAAGATTGCAGTGTAAGAATTTTGCAGGACATATTCTGACTGTAGCAGACAAAAGTATTTTGCAAAACAAAAGATGGGCACACCAAAGAAAGGGATTGTTCCTTTCTAAAAAGAGAAGGAAACAGTGCAGAGAAAAATTGGAAAGCCTTGCCAGACCCATGGTGGCAGGAAAGTTGAAAGTAAGATGGTGCAGTGGAGGACAATCATGGCCAAAACAACAGCTAATGATTTCCAGCCTCCATACCCAGAGATCAGCACCATCAAATCTCCCAGGCCTTCAAGAAAAGGCAAAAAGAAAAATCTGAAAGAGGCTCGTTTAAAAATGTTGGAAACTAATTAAATTTTTTTTACTTTGCCGGCCAAACAGAGTATGTCTGTGGGCTATCTCTGGCCCACAGATTGCCATTTTGGAATATATTACTTAAAGAGACAAGGGTCTGTGGAAGACACTAAAAACTAATTTTAGTAGGTAATCATTTTCTGAGTTGACCTATTTGTTTTTGTCATACAAATCTTTGGGTACTTCAAATGTATCCAAATAAATGTATCCCATAAAAATATGATAGATGCGACAGCTTGAATTAGTGATTTGGGAAACTGTAAGAAGAAGATTATTGCTTACTTGGATAATGTGGTGTAAAAAGGATGCAGAAATTGCAGGAGGGAGACAAGATTAAGAATTGAGACTTCAGTAGAAGCAAAAAATCAGAAGAGGCAAATGAGGAAAATAAAGTCTCCCCTAAATACTGAGAAAAACATGTACCTCTTCCTTGGCAAGTCTTCTGGTGTGATATGCTGGGTTTTCAGAGTAAATGGATTGGGGATTGGGCATCTTCAGTTTAATATAAAAGGAAAGGGTGACTCCAAAAAGCCAGAGAATTTGGAGAGATCCAGTGGATAATATGTAATTTATAAAAGGCGTAAGGTGATATACAACTCTTCAAAGAGTGATGTTGGGCATGAGCAATATTTGTTGTTGGATGTCCTGGGTGTGGTAGACTGGAACCAAAAGGAAGAGGTTACTCCTGAGAAGGACTGGTGGGCAGAGTGATGGTGACCCTGCATAGAGTGGCAGGGGAGAAGCAAGAAGACCAATCCCACTGCAACAGGGAGGAGTGCTGAGCCATTCCAGGACTAACCTGATTAGATAAAGGCTCAGATCCATGAGGAAAAACCTACAATGGCCAGGACAGAGGCTTGAAGGTCTCAGGAGGGGAAACGAGGAGACCCAGATGAAAACTCAGGATATTCGTGGTTTCAAGGAAAACCAGCATTTTTGCTTTGGTTTTTGGTTGAGGCGCATGTATATGCAGATAAATGTTTGTATCTGGGGCATTCTACAGAACTGAGGCAGGCAGCATATGAATAGAATGAGCATTTCTTTCTTTAGGCATGTTTAGGAATTGTGTCACTCCTAAATCAACTTGGTCTCCTGTGGTCTCTTTCCTTTTCTGAAGCACATAGGTGTAGCATCATTAACACTCCCAAAGCCATCATAGATTTTCCCTTTTCATGCAGTGTGTATTTCAGCCCCATCAAACCAGAAAGTACTTTCATGGGGAGCAACTTCAGGAAAATCAGCATTCTTATTCCCAATGGAAGCGTCAGGGCTCTGAATGAGCTATGGAAGTGCTGTCTTACTCAGCACTACATCAATGCAGAGAAAAAATGCATTTGTTACTTTTTCCATGAGACCCTCTCCCTACTGGAGAGGATACCACTGGCTGCAGCATCCCAGCTGGTCACCATAGTAATCACCATGTGCTGAATAGCAGAAGTGGGTTCTGCATGATTCAAAGGCAATGGAAGAAGAATGTCCTGCTTGGCCAGTGGCCATCTAACAAAATAAGATACAAAAAAGAATGAAGGGCTGGAGTCACAGGGAAGCTAGTACTTAGCGCTAGCACTTATGAAACATGCATCCACATGTTACATACATTATCTCAATTTTTTCTTCCCCAAATCTCAATGAGATAGATGATGATGATTATTAGCATTTTGCAGCTGAGGAAATGAGGTTTGCAGACTTCAAGTACAATGGTCCAGTTCACACAGCTGGCCAGTGGCAAGCTAAAAGGAATGCGGTTATCTCTGATCAAAAACCCAGATACTTAAGTTGCTGGCAATGCTATGGAATGACCACTGTCCTGTGTGTGGCTGGGGTTATTGGATTCAAGTCTCAGTAGCTGTACTAAAGCCAAATCCACAAAAGCACAGCTTTGAAAACAAATGTTCTTCCACTGTAAATAGGCCATCGAAACCAATGCTGTAATGCTGGAGACAGGCTAGTATTAAATGATCTGAACTCCTATGGGACACTTCCTTGTAACTTTTTCCAGAAAAGAGAATTAGATGGTCTTCTATCTTGTGTGCAAACCCAGATCTGGGTCTCAGAATGAGCTCCAGAGTGAACAAAGTAAGAATTACACTCCTAACACAGTTTACCCTGACCTTTTACATCCTGGAGTCTCTCCAGCCAGATGCTGAGCTGGACAGAGCATATTATATGGAGAAGGAGAGAAATCCTAGAAACATGACATTCAGGGTCAAATCAACCATGTTACATGGAGCAAGTAACCACTGAAATTTCCTTTTTGATATCTCCATCACCAATGGCTCTTCTTTCCTTCTTTGATGTCTCCACTACCAAGTAATTTTTAAAAAAAAACTTTTAAACTACTATTATTAATTATTACTTTTATCAAGCACCCAGTTAAGGCGAAACAAAATAATACTGACATAGTTTTCATGAAAAACAGTGGCCTCCTGTCCCAGAGCACCAGTACTTCCCAAATGAACTGCATTTTGTCATTTTTATGTTTCTTTTCATAGCCATCTTTCTATTGGTAAGTATGTGGATATTGCAAATTTCTTAATTTTTCCAATTTAGACATTAACTCTTGACTTTCTATCACTGTAGACAGAAACTGATTCTTCATTTCCTCATAGCATTCTCTTCTTAATGTAATTTTATCATGAGTTATGATTTTAAAAGTCTTTACATTTTGACTGCACACATTTTTAAAAAAATGAAAACCTCTCACCATATCTGCCAGTGTTGTAGTTTACTGTCCTCCCACACCCACTTCTGCTGGAGACCTCTGCTCTGATGACTTCAGCTTCCTGCTCCAGTATAGCCTGCTTGCCCTCAGCCTGCTGCACAGCTGTCATCCTGGGCTTTGCCTCCACTCTCTTCGTGCTTCTTAGGTTTTCCTTCCTCTTTCCTCAGTGTTTTCCATTGCTTGGCTGTAGAGCATCGTGCAGTCACTCACAGGAGACTTGAAGAGAAGAGCATAGAGTCTACCTTTCAGCTAGCTCTAACACAGACTCCTCCAGTGCCGGAAGTAACTCACTCCTGTTAGAGGGACATTCTGGCTAGTGCATCCAAATGCTAAAATGTGTTCCATTCATTCAAAATACTAAGGCATTTCTAACTTTCTTCTATTCAGATATTTGTCCCTGTGCTCCCAAATTTCCTAGTGTCCATTATCAATTTGTCACATAATATTTAAATTAAAAGCCTTCAGTTCCAGCCAGAACGCTGTGACCAGGTTGAGACATGTCTTGGTCAAATGAACCCTGGAAGTTCCTTACGGCCAGGCTTTGCTCACCCCTTGATAATGAATTTCAGTCTCCCTGCTGGCTACTATGTTCCCTCTGTAGGAGCTTTTATGTAACAGCAGACCAATGTTCTGTGGATTGGTGCACTTGGAATTAGTCTCAGCAAGTCAGTTAATAGCACTTCAAAGTGAAAATCTACCTTGCACCTCAAGTCCCGTACATCCTTCTGCCATAGTTTCCTGAATATGTGGTTTTTCTCCATTTCCTCCAAAGTTTGCCCTTTATCTAGGGCAATTGTCAGGCCCTTCATTGTCACTTTGTTATTCAGTCAGAGTCCCATCTTTACATTTTCGTGTTTAAATGGTGTCCCCTTCTGCCCTGTCATCTTCTCATTGGCTAAATTCCTCTTCATGCTTGCCTCACGTCTTTTTTTTTTTTTTTTTTTTTTTTTTTTTTTTTTTTTTCAGCACTGGGGATTGAACTCACAACCTCGCACCTGCCAAACAGGCACTTAAGCCACTAAGCCAAACTCTCAGCCCTAGTTTTTTGAGGCAGGGTCGCACTATGTAGCTCAAGTCAGCCTTGTGCTCGCGTTGGAACCCAAGCCGGCCTCGAACTGAACTCACAACGCTCCTCCTACCTCAGCCTCCCGAGTGCTGGGATTAAAGGCGTGCACCACCATGCCTGGCTTTGCCTCATGTCTTGAATCAAATGGAGACCCACTTCTCTTTGAACATGATGCTGGACATATTAACAAAATTAGTGCTCCCATTTCCTAATTATTACTTTGTGTTCAAGCCTTCAGGCTCCTGTCTTCAAGAAATTCACATATATAATAGGTTACTGTGAACTCCTCAGTGTTCTACAGAACACTAGAACTTACTATTTCTATCTAAATGTCTTGGAGACCTCTTCTCCCACCTCCCAGTAATGTAACCCTTTTTCTTAGCCTATAATAATCACTATGTATAATCCAGTTGACTATTTATTAAACATCTACATATGAGAGAGAACATACTGTATTTATATTACTGCATCTGACATTCTATATTCTATTTCTTCCATTTTTTGCTGCAAGTGATAAGATACTATTCTTTTTTATGGATGCATAATATTCTATTATGTATATACACCATATTTTATCTAGTCAGCTGTCAATGGACTTCTAGGATATTCTATATCTTGGCTATTTTAAACAGTGCAGTAGCAAACATGGACATGCTATGTCTCTTTGGTATGCTGGTATCATTTCTTTTGAATGTATATACCTAGGAGTGACGTAGCCAGATCATATAGACTTTCAGGAAAACTGTGGGAGTATAGGTAAAGTATATACTATGGATTTTGAGGTACCAGAAAAAGAATTCTGCCCAAAGAAATGTTACCTCCTCAATATTCATGGTTTCCCAAACCTCAAATCTTTAACCAGTGATTCTCAACCTTGGCTAAGATTCTTAGAGGTGTTTTAAGCAATGCCAATGCTCAGCTCCACCCACCCAGTTTTGAATTTAATGAGTCGTGATAGAACTTGGACATCAGAATTTTTAGAAGGGTTTTTAGATGATTGTAATTCACAGTCAGGGCTGTGAATCACTGCAGTGTAAGATGAGAATGAGGCTTACAGTGTAAATCTTTCTTGGAGAAAGCACACTGCCAGCAATGCTCAAGTCCAAGTGATTGATGTGTGTTTTGACTGAGAGCAGTGAGTCAAGCGGAAGGAAACAAAATAGGAAGAATCACCAAGAATGAAGTTTGCAGAGATGAGTCCTAGTCTCCACCTAGAAAACAAAACAAAACAAAACAAAACAAAACAAAACAAAACAAAACAAAATTTCTTTACCATTGCAATGTGTAAGCCCTCTAATACCAGCTTGTTAGGGCTTCAGCAATGGTCAAAGGAGAAGAAAATGAGTTGGGACAGGGATAGGAGCAAATATGACCTTAGGGCTGCTCCTTTAGGAAAGAGGGCCTGAGCAGGAGCTTGCACATAATGGCCAGTGTGTGGCAAGTTATTTTAAGTGGGGCTTTTTGTTTTTTAAAACCAGAACATCTGATCTGCAGCTGATAAATTATGCTCATGTGAAGGGGCTTGAAGTGCTGATATTTGACTCCTAAAAACAGGATGTTTTGTGAAGCATGATTCTAATATTGATTGTGAAGATGGAACAGAATTGACTTTGCCCTGGACCCTGTGGGTAGCACAGACTCGGTAGATTCTAGGGCTGTGGCCAAATGGGCTGGGGTTCAGGAATGGTGTGATTGAAAGCCAGGAAGTAGGTACATGTGGTGAGAAGATCTCAACTGGGGTTCAGTCTAGCCAAGCCCAGGAAGGGAAGAGGAGAGTTATTATTCAGATATGTGGTGGTGTGTGGGAAATAAACAAGAAGACTCAGGATGACAAGGAAAACCTAGGTGATGTCCTCACAAGCATCTCATTTTAAAATGTTCATGTACATGGAGTAATTAGTTTTCCTCCACACTTTAAAGTTAGAGTAGTTATTTGCATTCTATGCCTCAGTTTCCTCAGAAAAGATGCTATTTCCAGCTAATGACTAAGCCTTCTTCAAATGCATCATTCTGAGAGTTGGAGTATTAGCAAGCCACGACATAGGCACCAGAAGGTCATAGTCACCCTCAATCCAGACTGCTCAGAGATTTCTTCCATTTGACTATATTTGTTAGTACCCATTTTAATGCCCTTGCTAGTTTTTTAAAAAACCCATATAATATAATAAAAATACCCTTAGTACAAATTTTGTTGGAGAAGTATCAGTGACTTTGGCTTTTTAATTCAGAAAAGAAAGCTAAGTGATCAAAAGGCCAATGAATCATAATTAATTGCAAAAAAGACAAATTCTAAGTCACAAAGGTGATCTCACCCTCTTCTGGGAAAAGTCACAGAACGTTGGGAAGTTGCTTAGGCAAGAAAGAGGGAGCGAACCAATTATGTTTTATTTTTTATTATAATTATTCAATCATATTATTGTATAAATTAATGGGTTTCACTGTGACATTTTTATACATGCATGTATTGATAAATTGTTCTTGGATCTTGTCCACTCTCCTAACTACCCTCTCTTGCCACATCCCTAACCCTGTACCCATCCCCTTTCCTCATATTCCATCTTCTATTAGGAAATCAATTTAAGAGGAAGGATTTTTCAAAGTGGGAGCATTAGTTTATGATTATGGAAAGTAATGAGACACTTCTTTCGCATAAGGAATTTAAACAAATAAGGGACCATATCTCTATTCTTTCCCCAATATTTCTGAAGATCATAAAGTCTGAGTGGTAAACAATGGTAGTCTTAGGGAGATAAAGCAAAACACAAATCATACTTTTTTCTCTAACTACAATGCTTTTGTACAGGTGGAATTAGGTGAAAAGGAAAATGAAGACAAAAGCAGTTACAGAAGTGGTGAATCTAAAAGATAAGAAAAGATCACCAGGTTGTGAAAGGCTTCAGGTCTCAGACTATTGATATGCCCAACACATCACACAGAAATCAATCACAGCACAGCAGACTTTCCATGAATGAATGAATAAATGAAAGTGTGAACACATAATTCCGTGCAACTTTCACTAGAGAGAGAGGGGGAAGGAGGAGGAAAAGATTCTCATAGTGACATAATGGGTGATGTGCCAATGGCCTAGATTGTAGACTATGAGCCAAGAAGACTATTTCTATGTCACCCATATTTCTGGGTTACCATAAGTTAGAAAGAGAAGTCAAGAAAAATCTTGTTACTTGATATTGTGATCGTTCTTTATTCTCTAGTCTCACATTCACTGGCTACCTTCCCAAAGTAATCCATCAAGCACATTAGAGTTTGGGGGAAATTAAATAATGATAAATATTCAATAGTCACTTTAATAGAATGCTTGTTTTAAACCCAAGCTAAAAAGCCCTCAAGGATTTAGAATCCCCTTCCAGATGTACCCAGAGAGTGAGACTTTCCATAATAAGTGAGACACTGAGTCCACCCAAGGAAGCATAACTTGTGAGATTGTCACAAGATGTACAGTTTTCCACTTTGTACGTTTGTTTCCATTTCCACTTTCAGTAGCTAGGGGGGAAAGCTTAGACTAGAACCCTAAAAACTGCAGTCTTGCTTTTTGTGTGTCATTAGGTAAATTCCCCCAATCTACAAATTTTCTGATTTTTTAAAAAACAAAAATAACACTTTAGGGATTATGGTAGGAATGAAAATTTCTTAAAATCCTGCAAATTCATGTTATACCAGTTAGAAGGTAATCCTAACAGATAGCCTGAAAGATTCTTTTTCTTATAGCTCCGGCCATCTCTTCAGTCTCATCTTCCACTTCTCTCCTTTCACTCATTCAATTGTTGTTACCAGACTTTCTCTGTTTTGCTCAAATATTGACATCTTTTACATCAGCCCCATCATGATCTTCCCGGGCACTTCCTGCTTGCTTGCTCTTTGCCATGCAGGTCTCAGCTCATATGATGTCTTTTATCAGAAAAGCTTTTTCTATTCACCTCATCAAATATTTCACACCTGAATATTCCACTCCTTCCATCAACTGGCCATAGTCTATCACATTATTCTGTCTTACTTTCTTGGTAGTAATGGTCACTATTTGAACTTACTGCTTGTTTGTCTGCTCACTTGCTGTTTGCTTGTTTCCTTCCAAGCAGTGATATAAATGCTAATAGAGAAGAGAACTTACATCATCACTTGCCATTGTGATAATGTCTGGCAGGCACATAGTAAATGAGTAGCAATATTTTAATTTAAGTAATGAGTCAAATAAATATTTGAATAGAAATCATTGAATGAAATGAAGGTATAAACTCTAGTGCATTGTAGTTAAGGTTAAGGTAACAGCTAGTTCTATGGAGAGGGCACTATACGGGAAAGAACAGAAGGTAAGGCATAAAGAATAGAAGGTTTGAGTTTTACCTGTACTGCTTTTTAAAGCTGTCTGGAAAAGAACAAGTCACTCCATTGCTTCTCTGTTTACTGGTTTCCTCATCTATAAAATGAGAAAAATGTTGTTTATCTCTTAGGATTATTTTTGAGACTGAGTTTTTATCCAGGCATATTATAAATTGTGCATTTAACACAGGTATGTTATCACTCTACATATTATAAATTGCTCATATCAGTTTCTATTTTTCTCCTACACATGATGGTAAGCTTAGACTGAAGAAACTTTTAACATCTCTTTATTTCAAAAGAGCAAGAGTTTAGGATGGTGTTACTGCAAGACAGTGGAGGGAATTATTTGACCAAATGTTTCCCCAAATCATTGAAATTCTGTGGACCATGATTTCATTTGCATAAGTATATTTGCATGTCCTAATTAAAACTACTGGCAAGAATCCTCAGGAAGGAACCTAGCCTTTTGCCCTCAAGAAAGAAGTTAATTCTTTCTAAAGCAGCTACCTAATTGTTTATGCTACAGAAAACAGGCAGCAAAGGCATTAGTTTTGCTTATAGAAATTAAATGAAGAGTCGGATTTAGAGTCGGATTAACATCAATTTACAAATGAGGCAGGATAAGCCATTTCAAATAAAGTGCTTTACGTTTTATTTAGCAAAAAACCCATGCCCCTTCTAAGTCTGTTAATGACAATTGAGGTGCTAAATGCTGCTGTGAAGAGAACTGTCTCAAAAAAGAGGAAAGAAGCTAAATGTGCCCATACTTAAACTGGGCACTGTGGTTCTTCTCCACTGAGGTCCGGACAGTCTGCAGAGGCTGCACCAGTGAAATCCACACTTCCTGCTCCACCCTTGACTAGAGAAAATGTAGGGCTGGATGGATACACAGCCTTGCAGTTCAGGACTAAAACCGAATATCAGTTGTGGATGGTAAGTCTGTCATTTGTGACCCATGTGGGTCCTCTAGCTGGCCATTTTACATTTCCTAGGTTTCAATCCCCCTGCTGCAAAATGCAGATAAAAGGGGATGTAATGTCCAGATAGGGATGGGAAGGATTAAATACAGTTCTGTGTGGGCAAAACACTTGGTGCAGAGCAAAGTCCTATATGGATGTTATATTGTAGGTCCTAGCCTCCTCAGTCCCCTGAATACTCTGCCTGAAGAATTCTTATGCTGCTTCTCTGGCTAGATGGGTTTGTAATACTCTAGGTCTTGAGTGCTCATGGGAAGATAAATACATGCTACACATGCATGTTTCTCTTTCCTGAACCCACAGCCAACACCACTAATCAGTCACAACACAGTTTCCTTCCAAGTCCAGACCAGCCTCACAATCCCCACTATAGTTTTCTAGCAGCTGCAATGGTCAGAGTTGGCATGGCAGGTAAAACTGATTGGCTATCCTCATTCAGCCTCTAAGGCTTGTGACCAAGGAGTCCCACACTGTTCTCCCCTGTCCAGCCTAAGACATGGAATGTAATCAGCATGGAGAGATGACATCCTGCGGTGACAGAACCACTTCGCAGTCAACACACACATGCACGAGCAGAGCTGGCTCCAGCATTCATTTGTTAAGTCTGAGTTAATTTCAGAGTGGAAAAAAGGCAAATGCTCAGGGAAATGCTGGCAACAGTACAATTTATGATAAATCAAATTGCCTGAAGAGATGTGGAAAAGGATTTTGCAAAGAACAAAGGCTCTGGGACTGAGCAGTGAATGTCAAGTTGGCGATGTAACTGGTGGGAGTGTGTACAGCATGTAGTGGATCAATCCCTTAATTGCTCTATGTTTTTCTATCAAATAGGACAATTAGAAAACATTTTGATTCTCAGTTAAATCAATTCTTCCTTTTAGCTTTGAGAAGAACTGTGTCTTACAGAGGAGTCAAATGTTGATATTAAAAATTTTTTTTCAGAGTTTTTGAAAATGGTTTAATTTCATTTTATGGGTGCATGGCAGGTCTTTTCTTGGCAACCCAGATGTCAGGCAGCAGTCCTAAATGTACAAAGGTTGAACCACACATCTCCAGCATTCCCATTTATAAATAAAAATCTATTTCTTTACTCAGTCCTGGTGTGAATTTTGCCAGACGTGAAGTGACCCAATGTATTATTTTGCCAAGGACAATCAATTTCACATTTCACTGGAAACTGCACTTGCTCATTACCCATGCTGTCTAAAGGGGCCAGCTCTCAGTTTTGTATCATCAAGAATATGACAAAAGATTTAAGTATAAACATGTTTTCTTATAACAAGAAGAAAATGTATCTTGTATGCAGAAATATAATCAAAATCTTACATCTTCACCAGCTTTATTTTCTAAGAGATGAATTAAAATTTTCATGACAATAAATATTTCTTTTAGTCCTAGGCACTTAAAATCCCTGAATAAATAATGCTAAGAACAAAAGTGACAGAAATTTTCCTGCACTAGGAGATTATTACTTTGCTTTAAGGATCCAGCATTAGGGCTCAACTCAGGAAATATATCTTAGGAAAAACGGATCTTTATTTTTGACAAGAGAGATTATAGTTTCTTTTACTACCTGCTGATCCTTTACTAGCTATCTTTTATTTCAGTGTTGAGTAGTTAACAATGCCCTTGTAGTTTATAAAGCACTTAAAAATTTTATGTATCTCATTTGATCCTCACAGGATAGTTTTAGCAATATAAACACCAATTTCCAAATGAAATATGGGGACTAAGGTGAAAAGTACAAAAAAAAATATGTTGAACTTTGAACCTAGAAAAAAGGATTTCTAGGATGGTGTTCTTTACTGTAACACACCTTCTAAAGAGTGATTTAAAACAGGATTATATGTTCTGTGAAGCCTAAGAAGAACAGGATATTTTTTTCTCTAAAGAAATGCTTGGAGCCAGGAGAGTAGGCCAAAATAGAATCAGCATGAGAAATCTGAGAAATAAATATTACAGAAAACAAATCCAAAAGAGCCAAAGATGTCAAGCTTGGGTTTGGGTGGCAGTGATACCAAAACAAAAGCAGCTGGGAAGAAATAAGATGATGTTCTCTGCAAATGATTTACATATCTGATATTTGTAGTGTACCTTGGAAATGAGTAGTTTTGTGGTGATCAAGTAAATGGGTTATGTAAGAGGCTAAAAGTCTTTCAATACTGGTGGAAAGGAAGTGCCTAAAACTCTTTGAGGCTTGACTTGTACTGATTATCCATAGCTTTGCTGCAGCAAGAGAGATAACATTTGTAAAGCGTGAGGCAGACCAAGGTCAGCCACCAAAGCAGAGTGATGTGAATGACACATTTTGTTTTGTTATTTTCAACAATGCAGAATGTCATCACATTTAAATTCTACCAGACATAGGAATGGGAACTGGTTATCTAACACCAGACATCTTTAAGAACAAAAGAACCACGTATACCAGTGGTGGAGGACATAACCAATTAGTAAAGGGAAGTTGCTGCCAAAACACTTGGCATAACAGAATACTGCACCCAACCCATGGAGAAAGATGACCATGAAAGAATCCAGGAGAAGGTTCTGCAGGTTAGGTTCCAAGACCAATTCTGTCAGTCATAATAGCAATTGTTGTAATCTAATGTACACTCACCATGCATTAGGCATATATAAATGAGATAAATATTCTTTCACTAACCTTCAAAAACTATTATCTACGTATTTCTAAGGACATTTTTATGGAAGAAAAAATGGTGGTTCAGAGTCAGCGACTTATTTAAGGCCAGACAGCATGTAGGAAGCAAGCCAGGATCGAACAAGGTTCCTGGTTCTAAAGCTTATGTGCTTAGCCAGCCTGTGAAATCTTCCTTTTGTTATGCATAATGGTTGGACAAAAGTTGATTGCATGAACCACATTTTCATAGCTTTTCTCTAGGTCTTTTTATTTATGTCAACAACAGACAGTGGGCTAGAGTGAGTGTTATTTTTATACATTGCTCTAGTGGCTTTTAGAGCCATTGACAATGATTTCTTTCCTTTCATCCTGAGCTTTAACCACCTCCATTTAGTGGTAGCTGTCAACTCCCTGAGGTACCAGTGTCTAGCAAACTTGCATCATCTCCAGAGATTTTATTTAGGATATTAGTGGCCACTTAGCTTCAGGGAAGGAGGTGATTCAATGTCCTAACACAGCTCTAAGGAGCAAGCTTTTGGAAGTATATATGCTGGCTATTATTTCTATTATAAAATCATTCTATTCCTTCCACCCCAGCAATCTGCAATTCATGAAAAGCAGCTGAGGACAGAGATGAAAAAGAAAGAGCAAACTTGCAAGTGCAACCTTAATGGATGGCCAATTTAATGGTGGGGGTCTTGGCATCTCATTTTGATCTGTGAGTATCTTGCAGGCATCTAGCATCACATCTTGAATAAAATGCTGGATGTATCTGTTGGTTTTTTGAACACTGGAAGAAAAGACGTTTTGGTTCACTAAAGTCCAGCAAGTTTAGTATTACAAATAAGCTGAATCTCTTCTAACTATACCCCCAAGGAAAAATGCAATATATTTTAAGACAAAAAGTGTTTCAATATCATAAAAAATACAATTTTTACATTGAGAAAGAAGAGGAAGGAAGGCATAGGCCAACCTGGGCAAAGTGCTTTAAGTTCAACTCCTCATATAGTTCCCTCTAATTCTTTTCGATTAGCTCCACTTTCCCCCAGTGGGAATGTATCTGTGGTTTAAAAACCTTGTTGCTACAGTTCAGTAAGTATTTTAGGATTACTCAGTGGTTTGGGTTTTAAGTAATGTCAACTGAATCTGTCTGATTTGAGTAGAAAAGTAATGCATTAAAAATATATTGGAGAGTTTCCAGGAAGATTGGAGAAGCTGATCAAATACCCGTGTGGGAGAGTGGGATTGGCTAGCCTGGGTTGCATGTGTGTACTCTAGCTACAAAAGGCTAGAAAATTGCTATGTGGCCTTATTGGATTGTATGGTGGCAGGCTAGCTCTGTACCCTTCAAAATTCTTAAAGTAGAAAGTTACCCCCAAATAGTGTTAAAGGTGTTAAGATTTCACTGGTTAAAATAAATAAATAAATAAATAAAAAGGCACTTTTATCTCTGCTATGACTAAGCTTTCCAAATAATGTCATCTTTTTTAGTCTCTAACACAACCTTGTGTTTTAAAGACAAGTATTTTTTCTTTAGTTTTTTTTTTAGGTCTTTAAAAAATCCCTGATGTTCAAAATTATTCTCACACTATTCTTAACATATATTTAAAGATTTTTTTCCACCTTGGGAAGCCAACATAGTCCTAAAACAAGGAGAAAATTCTAAACCTCATAAACTTTATTCTAGTTTTGAGGTCAAAAGGACTCATTCAGTTGGAATATACATGCTTACAAATAAATAAATAAATGAATGAATAAATAAATAAGAAAGAAAAAAGAAAGGAAACTTCAAGCAGATAAAGTTAATGTGATTCTAATTAATCAACAAATATCTACTAGCTAGATACTCCTTTATTTTGGATTGCAGCTGTCTTGCAGTAAATATTACACAAATAAAGATTTCAATAGAAATTTCAGAAAGAAGTCACTAGTCACTTAGCATCTAAGCATGCCATGCTAATAACCTCCAAAAGAATCATTCAGAACATACTATTTGTTCAACTCCATGAAATCTCTTTAGAATCAAGCTGATGATCAAACATCTTCAATAGAAACCTTGATTCTCTGTGCCTATTTACAGTTTGACACAGAAATTTGTTTATCGATTACATCCAGGAGGGTGGCCAACTGGAGGAGAGTAAGTCCACTCTCTGAGTCCCTCCGTTACATCCCAGAGAGTGAGTTGTCTGGAAGGCAGTGAGTCTGTGCTCTGTGTTCCTCCATTCCATCCTGGAGGGCAGGCCAGCCTGAAGTCAGTAAGTTTGTGATCTAGACCTCACCCATTGCATTCCAGAGGGTGGGTAGGCTGTAAAAATGTAAGACTTATGGGAACCCTGAGACCCAGGACAACAGCCTGGTGCACAGAAGCACACACCACTCTGGAGGGTGAAGTAATCAGTGAGGCCAGTAATGTGGAAGCATCTGAAGCAGCAACAAGGAGTCAGCAGTTGGACTCTGGAGAACTTCATTGACAGAAGACCAGTCCCAGCTCCCACATCCAGAGGCCAAGATCAGGTCCATACCCAACCCATATCTGGGATGCAACATAGACATTAGAACAGAACTGTAAACAGAAACTGAACATAGATGACCCCACGAGCCCACCAACAGCCATCAGGGGCCAGTATCCAGTTCTAGTGGGGAGAACCAGCCACCCAAGCTACTGTGCACCTTCCAACATCAGGGGAGCCTCACAGTAGCTGCGTGTGTCTGGAGAAGCCAGCCTTGTACCCCAGTGCTGCCCTGGGAACCTAGGATAGGAGAAACCCAGGTGCCTGACCCATTCTCCTACACTGTGGATGGACAGCCAACATGGGAAGTGCCTGGGAACCCACAATCCACTTGTCCAGAAGAACCCAGGAAAATGTCAGTACAAAGAAGCAAAAGGCAGTCTCTCATCTCCAATCCATGCAGAGAAAGTCCAGGAGATGTAAATATGGAAGAGACTGAAAGTTTCACACCTGAAATTTCTGAAGTGATGGCAACCAAAGTAAAGAAACAACTTCATGAGACTAAAAAAGTAATTAGGTCAGAAATGCTATCTCAGGTAAAAGAAGAAATGAAAAACATAATAAAAGAACTGCTGAGTATATCTAAAGAAGACATGGATAAAAAATAGAGTAGCATAGGAAAATGGGGGAAACCTTGAATGAACAACATAAGAGAGATATAGAATGCATGCAATAGATTCAAAGGATATCCAGGAAATTAAAAACTCCATTGAAAGCTGGCAAAACCACTTGAAAGAAACTCAAAGTAAACTTTCAGACCTTGAAGACAGGTTTGCAGCTAGCAACCATGAAAGGAAAGAACTCTTAAAAATATAGCAGGATATAGCAATTCAATTGCTGCAAGACGATGTGAAGAAAAATAATTTAAGAGTGATAGGTGTCAGTGAAAAAGCAGGGGTCAAAGAAAATGAAATAATAAGATTATTTACAGAAGTAATAGCAGAAAACTTCCCAAGCATGGGAAGAGGACCTGACATGCAGATAAGTGAGGCACACAGAACTCAAGTTAACCATACCAAAATAAATCTACACCTAGACATATAATAATCAAGATCCCAGAAATTTAGCACAAGAACAGAATATTAAAAGCTGTTAGAGAAAAGAAACAGATCATCTATAAAGGAAAACCCATCAGAATCACAACAGACTTCTCAATACAAACCATCAAGTCAAAAAGAGTTTGGAGTGAAGTATTTCAAGTCATGAAAGAAAACAACTTCCAGCCCAGACTGATGTACCCTGAAAAAGTATCTTTCAAAATTAATGGAAAAAAAGATACTTCCATGACAAAAAAAAAACAATTGAAAGAATTCATGACCACCAAAGCAACTCTACAAAGTATACTGAAGGACATTCTAAAAAGAGAGAAAATGACCATTGTTCCAGGGACAGCAGTAGAGAGGGATTGCAAAGCAGGGTAAGCAGTTGAATAGAGGGGAGAAGTAGGGAGACAATGGCAGGGAAATAGCAAGGCAGAGGTGAACCAGTAAATGTTGGCCATAACCCTTAATGTAGATGGCCTTGATTCACCAATAAAAAGAAACACAGGCAGAGTGGATAAGGAAACAAGACCTATCAATATGCTTTATACAAGAAACACATTTAACTCGAAAGGAAATTCATAGATTGAAAGTCAAAGGAGAGAAAATAATGCTCCATGAGACAGGGAATAAGGAAAAGGCAGGGGTAGCTTGCCTATCAATTGCAGAATGAATAAGAAAGATATGACATTTTTATACAATGGAAAGCTACTCATCTATAAAGAAAGATAACCTGAAGGATCTTGCAACTTGAGATCATGGTCATGGGTGAAATGGTTCAGTCACATGAGTGAACATTGTGTTATCTCCCTAGGATAAGAGACTGAGGGAGTTAGTGGGATCCAAAATGCACAATGGATATTATGAAAGTGGAAGAGAGGGAAGCATCTGAAAAGGAAAGGTTGTATCCATTGTTAATTTCCTATTATCTTGTTTTGAAGCCATGTATTGTTTTAATTGTTTTGTTTGGTTTGGTTTTATTATATCAGATGATATGGGCAGCTATTTCAAAGATAACAAAATATATTATGGTAGCCATTATTGATTTCCTGCTATCTTGTTTTGAAGCCCTACATTGCTTTCATTGTTTTGTTTTGATTTATTTTATTCTAGTTTTTTGTTTGATTTTTTTATGTCTGATGCTATAGGCAGCTACTTTGAAGATAATAAAATGCATTATGGCAGCCATTGTTGATTTTCTGTTGTCTTGTTTTGAAGTCATGCATCATGTTCACTGTTTTGTTTTGATTGGTTCTACTCTGTTTTGTTTTGTTTACTCTTACTCTCTTCAAAATAAAAAAAATTTTAAAAATTTAAAAAAAGAAACCTGTTTATCCTGTGGACTTAGATTGAATCTATCTCTGTCACTGTCTCTTTCTGTCTCTGTTACTGTTGCTCTCTCCCTTTCTCTCTCTCTCTCTCTCTCTCTCTCTCTCTCTCTCTCTCTCTCTCTCTTTCTTTGTACATATATGTGTGTGAATACAAAAATATTTTTTAAGCTAAAAAGTCTTGGTCATCCTGTGTGGATGTTGGTCATGTAGCATTTTTTATATGTAAGAGTCAATCGTATGCTTGAGTTAAAACTCAATTGGTGAAATCTATTTGTCTGAATTTGTAATTAAGGTAGTATTCTAAACATAGACATCTATCCTCAGTCTCTCTTGAAACTAAAAATAAAAGACAAAAAATAAAAATAAATTACAAACTTAAAAAACATACTGAATTGGAAAAGAGACAACCACAGATAATTTGTGGAACCCTGAAGTTGAGTAAGTTCCTGATTCAGGAAGACAGAAAAGCTGAAACTTATACCATCAGGGCTGACTAAATGGATAGGAGCTGGTCTGTGTGTTTTGCAAAATTTTAAGAAGTTTCAAGGGTTAAAAAATAATGTTAAAAATTTTTGAAGACAGAGTTACAAATTGGATTTGAAAAAGAATGGTTGAAAGTTTTTGTGAAGATCACTTGGAACTCCAAATATTCCTACCCTTCCTTATCAGAAGACCAGAGGCTTAGTTTCTGGAAAGTATGACCTATACAGGCTGTGGGATATGGAATTTTGGGTGCAACAAGGGGCAAGAGAAAGAGGTAATGTATATTTATTTTTTTAAAAGAAAAAAGACAGAAAAGAAAGACTAAAAGCAAAACAAACAAACAAACAACAACAAATCCACAACAGTAACATTATAGGTTTACAAAAAAAAGATGATAGGAATTTGACAATGGTTGCAATATTGCATATCATTACCTTTAAAAGTTTTGTTATGATTAACAGATATAGACAAGTAAAATTGATCTGATCATATGAGTATTAACTGTTCTTTTCTAATAACCAATAATTTAATAGTATCGTTATAGTAACTATCTTATGTATGCATATATACAAATTTATGTCTTTTTCCTTTTCCCTTCCTTCTTTCCTTTTTTCCGCTATCCCAATTACTTTTACTCTTTGAGCAGTTTCTTACTCTACACAGTATTTATAGTAGATTTTGGATCATATATACTTTTTCAGTTTCTTACATTATGGAGACAATACGATGTTCACACATGTGAGTTTGATTTATTTCACTTATGAGTATGGTCTCAAGTTGTGTACATTCACTTAGAAAAGTCTCGATGCAATCTTTCTTGATAGCTGAGTAGTACTCCATTGTATAAAAATACCACATCTTTTTCAGCCATTCCTTGATTGATGGGCACTTGGGTTGTTTCCAAGATTTGGCTATTACAAATTGTGTTGCCATAAACATGGGTGCACATATATCACTGTGGCATGATGTTTTCAATTTTTCTGGGAAAATGTCCATAAGTGGGATAGCTGGATCAAATGGGATCTCTAATCCTAGCTTCTTGAGGAATCTCCACACTGCTTTCCACAGTGGTTACACCAGTCTACACTTCCACCAACAGTGGAGAAGAGTTCCTTTTTTCCCACAACCACTCCAGTATTTGGTATTTGTTGATTTTTGATCTTGGCCATTCTTTCAGGGATGAGATGGAATCTCAGTGTTGTTTTAATTTGCATTTCCTGAATGACCATTGGCGTTGAACATTTTTTCATATATTTATTTGCCATTTGTATTTCTTCCTCTGAGAAGTGTGTATTCATCTCAGATGCCCATTTTTGGATTGGGTCCTGGTATTTTGGGGGCCTGATTTTTTAAAAATTCTTCATGTGTTTTAGATAGATGTTCTTTGCTTGAGGGACAGCTGGCTAAGGTATTTTCCCAGTTCATGGGTTTTCATTTAACTCTACTGGAGATTTCCTTTGATATGAAAAAACTTTTTAATGAGACAAGATCCCAGTTTTCATTCTGGGAAGTAATTCCCGTGCAATTTGATTTTTGTTCATGAACTCTCTGCCTACTTCTATGTTGTCAAGATTTTTACTACTTTGTCTTCCAGCAGATTTAGTGTCTCTGTTTTAATATTCTGATCTTTGATCCGTTTGGACTTTAATTTAGTACATGGTGATAGACATGGATCTAGTTTTAGTTTACAACATATGGAAAACCAGTTTTTCCAGCACCACGTATTAAAGAGGCTATCTTTCTTCAAATGTACATGTTTGGCCCCTTTGTCAAAGATGAGGTGGCTGAATGTGTTTGTAGTTGTGGCTGTATCTTCTAATCTATTCCATTGATCTTCAGGTCTGTTTTGATTCCAGTATCATGCTGATTTTATCACAATATAGTTTCAAGTCAGGGATTGTGATGCCTCTTGCCTTACCTTTGTTGCCCAGAATTGCCTTTGCTATTCTAGGTTTCTTCTGGTTCCAGATGAATTTTAGGAATGATTTCTCCAGCTCTGTGAGGTATGCAAGTGGTATTTTGATTGAGATTGCATTAAATCTGTACAACAATTTTGGGAGAATGGCCATTTTCACGATGTTTGTTTTTCATATCCATGAACAAGGAATGTCTTTCCATTTTCTGGGATCCTTTTTAATTTTCATTTTCACAGTAATGTAATTTTCACTGTAGATATCTTTTACTTCCTTTGTTAGATTGATTCCTAAGTATTTCATTTTTTTGGATGCTATAGAGAAAGGTGTGGTTTCTCTTATTTCTCTCTCATGAGTTTTTGGTTTGTGTACAGGAGTGCTGTTGATTTTTGAGTGTTGACCTTGTATCCAGCAGCATTATTGAATTTGGTCATTACATCTAGAAGTCTTTCAATGGATTGTTGGAGGTCTTCTATGTAAAGAATCATATCAGCTGCAAACAATGATAATTTAACTTCTTCCTATCCTATCCTTATTCCTTTTATTCCTGTCTCTTGTCTAATTGCTCTGGCTAATATTTCCAGAACTATATTGAATAGGAGTGGTGATAATGGTCATCCTTGTCTTGTTCCTGATTTTAGGTTGAAAGTTTTCAGTTTTTCTCCATTTAGTAAGATGTTGGCTGTTGGTTTATGATATACAGCTTTTATCAGGTTGAGGATCAGACCATCTATTCTGATAATCTGTAGGGTTTTTATCATGAATGATTGTTGGATTTTGTCAAAAGCTTTTTCTGCTTCTATTGAGATGATCGTGTGGTTCTTGTCCTTGGCCCTGTTGTTATGGTGTATTACATTTATTGATTTGCATATGTTGAACCATCCCTGTATTCCTGGGATGAATCCCACTTGATCATGGTGTATAATCTTCCTGATAACTTGCTGTGTTCTATTTGCCAGTATTTTATTGAGGATTTTTGCATCTATGTTCATTAGGGAGATTGGCCTGTAATTTTCTTTTTTGGTTGGCTCTTTCTCTGCTTTTGGTGTTAGGGTAACACTTGCTTCCAGGAATAAATCAGGGAGACTTGCTTCCCTTTCAATTTCAGTGAAGAGTTTGAGGAGTGTTGGCATTGTCTTCCCTAAATTTCTTATAGAATTCAGCAGTGAATCCACCCGGACCTGGGCTTTTCTTTGTTGGTAAGGTTCTAATTACATTTTCAATTTCATTAATTGAAACTGGGTTATTCAGCAGTTTTACATCTTCTTGATTCAGCTTTGGTAATTCACAGGTTTCCAGGAATCTGTCCATTTCTTCTGTGTTATTGAACTTATATGAGTAAAGGTTTATGAAGTAGTTATTGATGGTCTTCTGTATTTCCTCCAGGTCTGTAGTGATTTCACCCTTTTCTTTTCTTATTGCATGGATTTGAGTTTTGTCTTTCCTCTTTTTGATAAGGTTGTCTAGGAGTTTATCAATTTTATTTATTCTTTCAAAGACCCAACTCTTGAATTCATGAATTCTTTGTATTGCTTTCTTAGTTTCAATTGCGTTAATTTCTGCTCTGATCTTTATAATTTCCTCCCTTCTTTGTGCTTTGGGCTTGACCTGCTCTTCGTTTTCTACAAGTTTGAGGTGAAGCATTAGGTTGTTTACTTGTGTTCTTTCCATTTTTCTGATGTGGGAGTTTAGTACTATAAATTTCCCTCTGAGGACTGCTTTCATTGGGTTCCACAAGTTCCGGTAATTTGTATTTGCATTTTCATTTGATTATAGATATTGTTTAATTTCTTCTGTGACCTATTGATTATTTAGGAGACTATTATTTAATTTCCATGTGTTTATGGGGTTCTTGTAGGTTTTTTTGTCATTAATTTCGAATTTTATTGCTCTATGGTCAGATAATATGCATAGAATTATTTTAATTCCTTTGCATTTACTTAAGCATGTTCTGTGGGCTAGCATATGATCTATTTTAGAGAATGACCCATGTGCAGCTGAGAAGAACGTGTATTCTGATATTGTTGAGTTGAACAATCGGTACACATCTACTAGGTCCATTTGTTCACAAGTTTGATTCAGTTCTGTTATTTCTTTGCTGAGTTTTTGTTTGGATGATCTGTCTCTTTGTGACAGTGAGGTGTTAAGACCCCCCATTATAACTGAATTATTGTTTATTTGGTTTTTCACATCTATTAAGATTTGTCTTACAGAGTTGGGTGCTCCCATATTTGGTGCATATTTATATATCATTGTAATCTCTTCCGCCTGATGGTTTCCCCTAGCAAGTATGTAGTGACCTTCTTTATCTCTTTTGATCATTCTTGGTTTGAAGTTCACATTGTCTGCAAACATAATAGCTACCCCTGCTTTTTTCTGGGTTCCTGTTGCATGGGGTATTGTTTGCCATCCTTTGATTTTTAGTCTGTGAATTTCCTTTTGAGTTAAATGTGCTCCTTGTACACAGCATATTGTTGGATTTTGTTTCTTAACCCACTCTTCCAGTCTGTTCCTTTTTATTGGTGAGTTGAGCCCATTTATATTGATTGACATAACTGATATGTACTGACTCATCCCTGTCATGTTATCTTTCCGTTGTTGGTTTTCCTTTTTTTTTTTCTTTTTGTTCAATTGTTTGCCCTGCTTAGTGGTTTCCTTTTGCTGTTGTTTGAGAAGAGGTAATATATAATGTAATGGAATTAAGGGGGAAGGGGCACAGTCAATGTGATCATCCACCCCTCCTGACATAGTTGGCACATGGTTAAAATAGCATATGGAAAGTACTCAGCAGTCAGTGCATTATGGTCACTGTTGTTAATGCTAGACAGGATTCTAGTGGATCTATCTATACTTGCTGGTGCTTGATCATGGTGGAGTGAAGAGTGTGAACTTCTGGCATGTTTGCAAATATTTTAAAATGTGCTATTGCTGTACTATTGAATGCATGCTAAATAGAACCTCGGCTTATATCCCCTAGCAGAAAAATGTTACTTTATGGGTTACTGGGCTGGTCTAATAGAGAAGATCACAGATATTGACATTTAGAGTCTCCCCCAAATGGCTAGATCCCTGCCTGATCAGCTCAAATGCTACTAGGCAATAGGCTTTTATCATGCTTATCTTTACCAATTTGTATTTTAGATTCTTATTGTTATATGACTCACTAAGGCTATACAAGCATTAGATAAACAACTCTATTTAAGTAATCTATATAAAACAGAAAAAATATTTTAAAAAAATATGACATTTAAAAAGTTGCTTTCCTGTTTTCACAAACATCTGTTTATTAAAAAGTTTTATGAAGCATGGTGACAAATATTCTTCTAAGAAATAGTTACATTTAGCAACATAGACAAAGATGATTTCCCTGTGGACCTTCTATAATGCATACTATACCATACTATACTTTTACATCTAACTGTATCTGGCATACTAGAATCAGGTTCCATAGTCTTAAGAACAATAAAACAAACACAGAAGATAAAGGCAGAATGGTGGAAAAGATGGCAGTGATCAAGGAGGCTATTTTATATAGTATGCAATGAAAGACTGGAGTAAGTATTATTTAAAACTATGGAAGTGAATAAGACCACACAAACAGAAAATGTCCTGAGTACTCCAATATTTAGAGGCCAAAGAGGAGGAAAGAAGATAGAAGAGAAAAGGAAACTTTAAAAAAAGGAATATGGAGGGCATAGAAGAAGGGACTTTTGCAATTAAAAATGGTAACAGAAATAAAAAATTCATATAGGATTGGGAGACAAAGTGGAAGAACTCTGGGAAAGGGGAACCAAAGAAAGAAATATAAAACGGAGGGAAATATCAAAATTTTAGAGGATCAGAAAAGTGATTTTCTTATTCATATATCAGGAGTTTCAGAAAAGGAAACTATAAAATGGAAGGAAAGAAGTTAATAAAGACTTGGTAAAATAAAATTTTCCAGAAGTGAATGATACCAGTTCTTAAACTGACAGAGTCTGTTGAGTTTCCAGTATGGTAAATATTAAATATGTATACAATTGGGGAAAATATCTTTGACGCACGGGAATCAAAATTGTGTTAACTGTTTCAGTAACAAACTGAGAGGTGAAAAATGGAGCAGTGCCTTCAGAATTCTGAGGGAACCTAAAATACACAAAGCTAAACTATCCATCAAGTGTGGAGAGAAGAATAAAAATTTTCTGAGAGGCTTTAAAAATATTGCCCTCCCAATGAGCTACTTGTTATGGTTTAATTATGAAGTGTTCTTCAGAGCCTTATACATTGAGGATTTGATCTGCAAGGCAGCAGTCTCAGAAGTGGGGCCTAGTGGTGACTGAATCATAAGGGTGTAACCTTGCCAGTGGATTATCTGTTGATGAGTTCATAGCCAAATGACTTTTAGGAGGTGGAACCTAGATGGAGGAAGTTGGTCAACAAGAGATTACCTTGGGCTGTATCTGGTCATCAGTCCCTTTTCTGTCTCTCTGCTTCTTGGCTGCTGTGAGGCGAGCAATTTTCCTCTGCTACACCTTTCCACCACGATGCTTCTGCCTTGCTCCAGGGCCAATAGCAATGGAGCTGGCAGTCTATGGGCCATAGGAACCTTTCCTTCTTTCGTGGGGTATTCGTGGGGATATTTTCAGAATGACATAAAGCTGACTAACATCTCACTGGAAGTATTATTCCAACAGAATGCTAATACATTTATGAAAATTGAACACACTGGATTCAGGAACCAGACCATATATAAAAAGCAATGCAAAATTTCAACATCACAGTGAAGAAAGATTCCAAATAACAGATTCAAGCAAGTCTAGAGAGCTGCAAGTCAAGATTAAAGGAAAAGGAGAGGTGTGCCACAGTGATGTAGCCAAGGAAGAAAATGAGTCTAATAGAAAACCTAATATGTTTTTAATAGATAAGACATTTGTAATTCTGTCGAGTTAATTACCAATAGAATAAATGAAAATAAGAAAATAAAGAAAATGCTAAATTATATTAGGAAATATAACTTAGAACAATATATGATTTCACAATGAACATCATCTACTTAGTCTTGAAAATACAAACACCAATATTAATTATACCAGACCAGTTTGTATGATATAGATTTGGTTAGCCGCCTCTGTTCCTCATCCCTCATAACGTTGGCCCTATGCTCAGCAGAATGTATTGGCTACTAGGCTTTCCACTTGTCTCAGCCCCTGCTGGGATGAGGACTGAGCACCAGCATGCCTTCTCCATATGCCTTCCAGAAGGAACCCCAAATGTGCAGCCCACGTCCACATAAACTCTCCTGTGGATTGCCAGAGAGCTGAATAATATAAAACCTACAAGTGTGGAATAGTTCAGGATCCACAGCACAAACTGATGACTCATGAAAATCAAGAGCTGGGAAGAAACTGACAAATTAGTTTTCCTTCCTCCTCCAGAACAGACAGTCCTGAATGAAATTAAATGGCTCTAGTCACCTTTTCTGCAGGCTTTCTACATGTCCAAGTGGCTGGCCAGGTTTTTTCTGAGGTTGCAGTTGCTCAGTCTGGTACAATATGTGTCATTTTTCTTTTCTTTTCTTTTTTTTTTTTTACATTTCTTCCCTTATTGTATTCTTCTATCTCCTCTTGTGTTTTGGGATTTAACACCATCAGATAATTGGCATTGAAATTTGTCCTAGGCTTTTTTTAAAAATACAGACTAAAATACTGATTGAAAAAAGAATCACATAATTATATGTGAAGCTGAAGAGAGGCTAAAATAGAAAAATGGAGAAAGATACTGTGTTTGTTGGGGTAGAGAGAGAGAAAGAGAGAGAGAGAGAAGAAAAGAGGAGGATATGAGGAAGAGGAAGAGAGTGAGGAGGAAGATGAAGGAAAAGGAAGAGAAGAACAAAGAGAAGGAGGAAAAGGAGGAAGAGAAGGAAGAGGAGGAGAGAATAAATTTTTCATCTTGCAAGAAATCAGCATGCAATAGCTGAAACGTCAAGAAATAAAAAATGATCATATGATCACAATTTAGAAAATGGCAGTACATATAAAAATATCTAAAAATTTAAAAAATGGTTACCTCTGGATAGTAAGAGTACATGGGGAGGTGTTTGGGAAACCTATGGTTTTTGTTATAGAACTGATAATGCTATTTTACTTTTTAAACTATGAATATTGAAAAAAATTAAACATAAGAAAAATATATTATGCTGCAGGTATTTAATGTATCTTAATACAGTATAGTGCAGAGACAGGCCAGAAAACAGCACGCAGTGAAATTAAGTTTTATCTATATCTTTACATGTATGCATTAATAAAAAAGGTTATATGAAAATGTCTAGTAGTTACTAACCTTGAGGTTATTTTCTTCTTTGAAGATCTTTGAATGATTGAACAGCACTTGGGTTATATTTATAAGTAAATTGAATAAGAAAACCTTTATTCAATTAAAAAATTTTTTTAAATGATTAAATTGATGATTACAGTTCATAACCTGACAAAGACACTTATCATATGTTAGTGAATTAAAATACACTCTAAAATAAAACAGTGATATGTAACATTGAACAAGCTTCCTCATATTAATTTCTCAGGTAGATGTGTCCAATCTCCCCACCTACAATGTAAGCTGCTTTGGAGACTGTGTTGCACCTAGATACACATACATAGATATAGACACACACACACACACACACACACACACACACACTCACACACAGTATATGGGAAGGCCATGGTGAAAATTAGATATCAGTTTAAGTTGAACAACTGTCAGTAAAACGATTTCTCGTAAGGATGGAAGGAATAATGAAATCCAGCATTAGTTACCTTTCTCCCATTGGTGAGATAAAATACCTGATGTCCCAAATTAAGGGAGGAAAGGTTTATTTAACTCACAGTTTATAGAGGTTTCCATCCATAATCAACTGACTCCAAGGCAATGTGACATGGCAGAGGGCAACAATTCATGGCAGCAGAAGATACCAAAAGCAACAAGAGCAAACGGGAGGAGCAAGCCTCTTTTTTCCCCCTATAATATATGCAGGCTACCTTCCCTAGGGTGGGTATAGCACTCATACCCCTAATACCAGCACTAAACAATGGATCAGTCACAAACTCTAGATTCAGCTGCCTCTGAAAAGCTTCCTCTGCTCCCTGCCCATGACTGCATGAGGCTTTTGCTGGGATATTCAGACACAAACCATAGCATTCTGTCTCTGGTCCCACAAAGATTCATGCACATTCCTTTATGTAGAAGGCATTTAGTACATCCTTAAAAGTTGCTGCAGTCCTAATGGTTTCAACACTGCTGAAAAGTCCAAGTCCCAATTCTTCTCCGGGATGTAAGGCAAACTCAGCTGTGAGCCCCCATACAAGTGAAAAGCAAGTTGAACACTTTCAACTTTCAATGGCACAAGAAAAACATGGGATCTACAGCCACCAGAACTGCCATAGGGGTGGAGCCACCCAAGTAATTTGGAGCTCACAACTTGCCACAGATTGCCTTGGGTGCTGCACATAGAACTACAGGATTTAATGTCTGCCCTGCTTGATTTTGGACTTGCTTTGGAATGGAGCCAACTAGGGTGGAAGCTTTCCTAGCCTTATAACTCTTGCATTCTGCATGTGCCTAAAACCAGTGCTGCTTGGTGATGCCAAGGTCTGCTGTCAACTGGAGCAGTAGCCAGTGTTTTCTCTCTCTTAGCTGTAGGAGTTAAGTGCCTGCAATGTTGGGTACTATGAACCTGATTCTGAGGAACAAATTCTGTATGCTGCTGCCATTCTGGAAGATGGTGTGACTGTCAACATTCTGGGACATGGGGCTCTGTGGCTTTCTTCTCAAAGCAAAATCTCTCACTTTGGTAAATTTGAGGCTGTAAAGGGTGGAGTCCTGCTTCTTGTGATATATGCAGGCCATTTTTCTATTCTCCTGTTCCTTTTCAGCAGTGAAGATCTTCTCTGCTCTATTTTTGCAGTTCACTGCTTTACTGGAGCATCCTTTCTGGTCAAACTCACAATGTTTTAAATCACTCTGCTGGAAGATATGCTGTTGATATTCAACATAGACCAAGCTAAAAGCCCCCAGCAGTAGCCATGCCACCACCTCAACATTCGACTGCCTTGAAATTTCTTCTGCCAGATGAATTAACCTGCTGCCCTTAATCTCAGTCTCAAGCAAAGTCTCTGGATACAAAATAAAATGCAGACAAACTTTCTACCAAGTCATAACACATATCATCTGGAGTCCAACAGCCAATACAGTCCTTATTCCCAGCAGAAACCCCCCTGAGTCTAGTATTTACCAGCAGGATTTCTATCAGCCTGCTGATCTTTTGAGCTCTGACCAGAATCTCCTATACAGAATAGCCTAAGGTATTCTAGCTCTACTTTTTCAGCAGGCATCTCTGAAATTTTCCAATCTCTTCCCATAAGCCATTCTTAAAGGCTCCTGAACCACATGGTCAGGAATAGTCACAACAATGACCCCATTCCTGTTGCCAAATTCTGGGTTGGTTACTTTTCTTTTGTTGCTGAGACAAAACACCTGGCACTGCAAATTAAGGGAGGAAAGGTTTATTTAGCTCACAGTTTGTAGAGGTTTCAGTCCATAATCAGCTGGCTCCATAGTTTGGCAAGGCAGAGGGTCAACCGTAAATGGCATCAGAAGATACTAAAAGCAACAAGAGCAAAAGGGACACAAACCTCTTTTCCTCCCCTATATTGTATGCAGCCTACCCACCCAAGGTGGGTGTAGTACTCACAAATCCAATCCCAGCACTAGACAATGAACCAATCACAAACTCTAGATACAGCCACCTCCAAAATGCCCCCTCCATGACCACATGAGACTTTTGTGGGGACATCCAGACACAAACCATAACACACAAATACAGACAGACAGACACACACACACACATACACATGGGCACTGTGTATGGGAAGGCCATGTTGAAAGTTAGATATGAGCTTAAATTAAGGAACTGCCAATGAAGCAATTTCTCATAAGAATGGAAGGAGTAATGAAATCCTTCTTGTTTTCAAGAGCTGAGGAGATTAGCTTTGGAATTATTATACTGAGTAAAGTAAACTGCCCTCCCTAATGTGGACAGCTCTCGTCCAACCAGATGAATTCCTGAACAGAACAAAAATCTTGACCCTTTGAAATAAGAGAGACCTCCTCCTGCCTGCCTGCCTGCACTGGTTTATTGGTCTTTTTCTGTCTTTGGCCTTGATTTGAAACTTTGATTCTGAATGGGTCTCAAATCTGCTGGCTTGCAGACTGCAACTTATATCGTCTCCCTTCTTGAGTCTCTAGCTTACCAATAGTAAATTTAGAGATCTGGTCTTCATAACAGTGAAAGCCAACTCCACATATTTATATTATATTATTTATACCTGTGTATAAAATATACAAAATGATGTGGTTATATTGTGCCTTAGTATTTTCCTCAGGAAATAAGTATTTGGTTCAAATACAGAGAGAATAAGAGAAAGTCAACCAAGTCTAGAAACAAGCAAATAAAAGCAAGAAGCACATATAAAGAAAAATAAAACATGCTGAATCCTGTTGTTTTACCTTTGTTTGGTTTCTGGCAATTTCTGATTAGAGTTAAAGTACCTCTTTGACTTAAGGATGAATCTGTAACAATGCATCCAGAGCTCCAACCCCAGCAGCCCTAACAAGCTGCGCCACCTCGTAACACAATAATGTAGAAAAAATAAGTCAGATTGGGGAATTTCCATTTCCATTAGTGAGGTTATTTCCACATCTGTCTTCCTTTTGCAACCAAATTATAGGCCATCACTCTCCGAATGCCGACATGACAACAAATCTTTGTTCCTGAATTTTCAATTTTAATGTGCATTCTATGTACAGAAAGGCAGTCAACACAATCAGGCTGTCTGGTAATCATTATCTGGGCATATTGAAAAATGGATAGCTTTTTCTCTACATTTTTAGCAAATGGAATTTTTTTCTTTAATAAATAATATGAATATAACTCTTGACAGTGCATGGCTGTCGTTGGATCAACCCCATTAGCATTAATATTGGTGCAAGGGACACTCCATGCACAAGGCAACCTCAATTTTCAATAGACCTGAAGACTGGCATGAGATATATATATATATATATGCATCATATATATATATACACACACATACATGTATGGTTCTGCATGAATGTGTCCCCAGTACTTTAGAATTAAATAAAATGTTTATAAACATAAACATATAGAGATAAATGCATATATATGATATCTATGTACCTACCTGAGTGAGAACAAAAGCATGCCTACCCTGATAGAGATTTCCAAGAGCTAAAAACCTTTATTTGTGTTCTTATGAAGGATCAAGAGATGTTAGCAATAGGAATGAATCACAGAATATTTTCATTCCTGTCTTGTCATTTTTGAGGTAAGATTTATGCTAGAGTATCAGTTATTTCTTTTGATGCTCTTCATTAATGTCCTAAATCCAAAGGAGTCTGCTCTTTTTCTCATGGTGCACGTCTAATATTGGTACTGTGTGCAGTGCACATTGTGTGGCTCTGGAACAGAACATTTCCATTTCTATTTCTTCCTTTGCTTATGCACTGGAAGAGGTAACTCCTAACTCCTTGGGTTGCTCTGAGGCTTGATTGAATCTATGAGAGTACTTCACATATGTCAAGCAAGTTCTTATACAGCTAGAGATACTATGATTAATATTCACAGTGGCAGGTCATCTTGATCTATCAATGGCCAGTAATAGCATTTTGCAAATTAGTTATTGTCCAAACCATTCTTGAAAACAGCCTTGCTATTTTGAGTAGTGAAGACTGTGTTGGTTAAGCAGTAGAACAGTACTTAGAATCATAAAATTAAAAAAAATAAAAGGGATCTAAGAGACTTGCATCTTTTCTATTAAGTATCTTTGGGTCTATAATGATGAGTGGATGGTTGAGGATATGGTCTATTTCTAAAATTGAGATGGCAAAATTTCTAGTCACTTTTACAATATGTAAAAGTGTACAATATGTACAATATGTAAAAGCTGTTACGGAACATTATCATTTTTTCTTTCATTCTTTAGATAAAACTGTTATTGGACAAATTGCCTCATGCCTCCTCTTCTGATCCACCTGTCTGACTTCACCCCTCTGTTGTGTAAGAGCAGCTGTATGTTTCCTCACCTTCAAGAAATACTGATATTGATTTAAATCATGTACAACTTTTCAATACTATGCCATGATCATGTTTATTTTTTGTTTGGAATAAGTGTCCCCCACAGGTCCAAGTGGAAGAGATTGGTTCCTAGTTTGGAGGTACTGGAAAGTAGTGAAACTTCAGGAAGTAGGGCCTAATGAGAAATATTTATTAAGTTCATTGTGGAGGCTCCCTCAGCCAAGATCGTGAGATTCCAGCCGTTTCCTTGTTTTCTTTGCTTCCTGACCATGAGAAAGCAGTTGGCTCTATCACTCACTCCCCAACACTGCCACCCAGACCACCTGGCCTTGGGTTGGGACTTGCAGAACTGTGCTAAACAAACCTTTCATTTATAAGTTAGTTATCTCAGGTATTTGGGAATGGTAATACAAAACTGACAAATACAATGAGTGAGAGAAATTAATTTCTGATTAGTAAATAACATTGAGTAAGATTACAGTTAGAAAATTGTGCTAGTGAAATATTAAAAAATAAACCTATCCATTGTCAAAAATAAATGTATAGTGGATCTTGTATACCTGTATCAGTTTGTAACTCCACCACCATATCCTTGTTGTATTATTATGGTCTTAGTTTTCTAATTAATAACTGTATTGATTTCTTTCTAACAGTACCTTCCTGACAAAACTGTCACGAGGATTAAGTATACTAATATATGTAAAGGCCTGAGAAAACTATCATAGTAAATGGTAGTTATTAATCACCATCACCATACTATACTTCTCTTTTTAGAAAGATAAATCTTTTTCAATCCCCTACATACAGACTAGTCGTCTTATTGGACATGTAATCAGCTTTTGTTTCTACAAATTGATGGTTAATCTTCAACCAAATAATCTTTCATATAAACAAGCAGTAGTTTCAAGCATAGGAACACAGATATTGGTTTCTGATTCACCACATCCCTGCACACTGAGAAAGCAGACTAAGGGATTTGGCTCATTAATCTAGGCTATATTTTTTAAAAACTTCAAAGCATTATCATGTCTTCAACTAACAAAGTCATTTAGAAGATGTTGCCAAGGAACAGGACCTAGCAAGTGAAAACTAGAGTAGCAGGCAAGAAATGAGGTAAAAACTTCAGAGAATTCCTGGTTTTATACCGTGTTAACACTTAGAATTATAAGGAGAGTTGAAAAAAAATTAGAGAAATACTGTACATGGATACCAGAGGTCATTCCTGGACTTTGGTTTTGGGTACCCCCAGTGTATTGGGAGTTTGGGTATTCCATACCAAGTCTGACAGTCACTGTACAGCCCCCCACTTTCTTTGGTTCTGTGCTCCTAGTTAGGTATGCTGGAGAAGTGTTTAGTACAGTACTAGTGATGATTTTATTCCACATCGCAAGATTTTAGTGGCAGACACTCCCTAATAAAGATTTTTAGGAAAATATTAAAGCAAATAAGAAGTCCAATCTAATATTGAATTTAAACAGGACATCATCACTAGGATGACCAATTTATTCCCATTTTCCTAGAATTTTGCTGACTTTAACACCCAAATTCGATGCCTGGGAACCCCGTCAGTCCCAAGCAAATGAGGATAATTGATCACCCTATTATTATAGAGTAAATATTTAGGTATGACAAAATCTGAAATGCTATAAAAGTTGCATGAATTAAACATTCCAGGGTTCAAAATTTAAAAGTTGAAACTTTTAAATGGTGGAAGAACATCAAGCTAGCAGCCTGATCAGCTGCCACGCTTGGACATATGGTCCCCAAGCAGCATGTTGGGATGTGAACAGATGTTTACGCTCAACTGAAGCAAGTGGAGGAGCAAGGTTTTTTTGATCAGTTCTTGTGTAGCTAACCACTCAACCCACCATCACAGACAAGATGTTAAACTGTCTGTATTTTCTTACAGTGATGACTTTAATAAGGGCTTAGTTCCTCTTTAACTTCTGGGCTTGATAATTTAGTCAGTGGTAGTAATAAATTTCACCAAAGCAATCCCATCAACCAAAAAATTCTTTTTGTATTATTTGAGAAATTTTCAATTATTTTTACATAGAAAATGAAGGGCTCACAATCAACGTTAATTATTGTACCATTTTACTCTGAAAGTCATGAACACATATTTATAGTTTAACTGACAGAGTGTCAGAAACTAATGCATACAAGGAGATTTTAATCTGCCTTTAAACCCACATCTAACCCATATTTTAAAGTGAATATTATGACAATAACAACATATCCAAATACATGATCCCATTTCTATTCCTGATGTTGACACATTTTTAAGATATGAGGGTAACTCATGCCATCTCACGTTCATTGATCATGCACTGCATTGAGGAATTCAGCTACGTGGCTTTCCAAATTATGAGACTGGAGCCAAAGCCAAAGGGCTAAACTGGCTAAATTCTGACATCCAAATCATAGCTTGGTACACGTCCATCTGGAAGCCACTAGACAAGAGGCTGAGGGGACTTTTGAAGCCAAACTCTTGTGAGCTAAGCACATTTGGTTGCTGTTAGTGCTGTGTCTACATTGACTGGCTCATGCACTCACACATGCCCTGCCTGAGAGCATTTAGGAGGGGATCCCCAAAGACCAAGCTGAAGAACCCAATGGCCTTCTGAGTGCATATTCCAACTCTAAATTGATTACCAGGTTACACAGGCTGCTGGCTTGTCCCCTAAGGGTTCAAGTGTTGAAGGCTTATTCCTCAGTGTAGTAATGGGAGAGGAAGGGAGACTTTTATGAGGACAGGCAACAAAGGAAGTCCTAAGGTCCCTGGGGTACTTCTCCTGAAAGGGATTAAGATCATTTCATGTGGGACCCTGAATTAGTTCTTGCAAAAGATCTGTAATAAGTAAGCCTGTACACCTTCCCTTGGGCTTCTTATTTAGAGATGTGATTTTTTCAACTCACATCAGCTTCTACTGTCATTGTGATACCACCTCATGTCAGATAGTCACTAGGACAAGGAGGGTCCATGGACTTGGAACCACCAGATTTATTTGAGTGAAATGAATCTCTATAATGTTAGCCTACCTCAGATATTTTCTTATAGTAATGAAAAAGGGACTAACACACATGTCTGCAGCAGCACACATGTAATTTCTGTATGTGTGTATGTGTTGAGCATGTGTGATGGCTAATTTTAAGGGTCAGTTTGGCTGGATTAAGTGATACCCAAACAGCTGGTAGAACATTACTTTTGAATTTGTCTGTGAAAATGTTTCCAGAAGAGACTAGTATTTGAATTAATAGACTGAGTAAAGAAAATTGTCCTCACAGTGTGGATAGGCATCATTTAATCTGTTGAGGGCGGGACTTACAAAATCAGTGCCTTCTCCCTCCATGGTTTTGGTCTCAGGCTGAATTATCTCTGCTTCCCACTGTAAACCTTTCTGGTTCTCTAACTTGCAGGCAGCATATCATGGGATTTGTTGGCCTCAAAATCATGTAAGTCAATTCTTCTAAATATCTTCTTATATAACTATATCCACACATAGCTTATTAATCCTATCATGTAAGCAGATATTTGAAAATGTCAAACAATTATCCAATCAATAATCAACTTTAGATTACTTACAGAGCCCATTCACCTACTGTTAGCCTTAAAACTTAATATTTATAAGACATTTAGCCATGCTTACTTTCCCCAACTCTGTCTTCTACCCTTCACAAGTAGATTCAATTAATTGCCTCATTCTATACATTTAGGTATGATCTTTTCCTGTAGGAAACAGGACGTATGTTAACATCTCTACCATTCACTCCTCTCACATACCCACTCATCCCCAAATCACTTCTTTCTCTCTTTTTAACTCATTGAAAAATACAAATAACATTAAGCTTACCACTTCAACTATTTTTATAGGTATGATTTAGGGTTATTAAGTACAATCACAGTCATCACCTCCATCCACTTCCAGAGTTTCTTCACCTTCTCTAGTGGAAACTCTGTACACATTATACCATTTCCCCGTCCCTTGGCACTGGAAACCACCATTCTACTTTCCATCCCTATGAATTTGACCTCTGTAGATATTTCCTATAAATGGAATTATGCTGTGTTTGTCATTTTGTGACTGACTTATCTCCCCTAGTATAGTGCCTTCAATATTCTTCCATATTGTACAATGTGTTGGAATTTCCAACCTCTTTAAAACTGAATGATGTTCCATGATATGTATATACCAAATATAGCTTATATCTTCATCTGGGGGTGGACACTTGGGTTTTTCCCACATTTTATCAAGCATGAATAATGTGAAAATGGGCATAAAAAAATCTATTCAATTCCCTGTTTTCAATTATTTTGGTTACACACTTATCTGAATCATCTAGTCAAACTAGCATTTATTGCAGTTTTAGATTGACAGTCTCCTCAAATCTAATAAATAGGACCAGTGAAAAGATCAGTGGCCTTATATTTTTCTCTTTATCTTTTATGGCGGAATCTGATATTCTCAAAAGCAACCCAGGCATGTCCTTATACATTCCAATTTCAACTCATTTTACCTTCCCTGTATCTCCTCACCAGTAGTTCCACTGACAGAACCAAGTATTTTAAAGGACTAAGATTTTATTTACTGTTTCTGAAAACCTTCTCTTAAGTTTTTCTTCCAAGAATGAAGCTCCATTGCTATGGTTTGAACATAGGCGCCCCTCCAAATTCATGTTAGAATTTAATCCCCCAGATGATGGTATTAAGAGGATGGTATTTTGACCTTTAGGGAAATGATTAAGTCATGCGAGTGCCACCTTCTTGAATAGATTCATGCTGTTATAAAAGAGAAGCATCCTAATGACTTTTACCCTTTCCTCCATCTGCCATGTGAAGACATAATTTCTAACCCCTCTTTAGACACAGCAAACTTGCCTTATCAGACATCAAATATGCCTTGAGTTTGTACTTCATAGGCTCCAGACCTGTGAAAAATAAATTCCTGTTATTTTAAAATTACCTAATCAAAATATTTTGCTATAGACACAAGAATGGACTAAAACTTTCACCCCACATATCTTGGATTAGTTTGCGTCTCTGATTCTACTGGTGAATCAGGTAGGAATGATAGAAATGAAGATCTATATTTGTGTGTGGTTTTGAGAACTGTGTTGATGTGTGCTTAAAATTGAAAAAATCATACTGCAGTCAAGATAAGTGTTATAATTCAGAGCAAGAGCACAAAAAAGCATCATAATTGAAATATGAAGCAAAACCATGCAAAAAATGATTCAAGGTATTAAAAAACAAGATAATCAACTAGTTGGATGGTATTATATTACATGGAAAAGTTTTCATGAATCTGTTTTCTTTGAGTGCTGACACAAAGGCATGCGGCATTTCCTATTTCTGCTGTTGGAGGCAGGAAACTTTTAATACTGTGAATGTAGAGAATTCAGAATGAAGATTGCTCCCTTCTTGGTCCAGCACTTCAACCACTGCCTGACACTGCTGTTTCCTTAATCAAAGTGTGAAGTGGAGTAATCTATCCTGCTCACTGACAGGAAAATATGTCTGTTTCAAACATGGTTCTGTTGGAAATAAGGATGGCCTGAACATTAACAACCAAGGACTGGTATTTACTGCTTTAGATTTATGCTCTCTGTGTAATCCGGACACTTTCAAGCCAAGAAATTAGATATAAAATTAGTGTAGGTTTAGAACACTGTGGGGGCACACTGCAGAAACAAATGCAAAATCTAGGCTGCTCATGATTGCCATCACCATCAGATGAGGTCCAATGAAATGGTGGCTGAGAAATTACAGAAGTTGATAAAGGCATTTTTGGCTCACAAAGAACAATGGTATTTTTCACCATGTTGATAAATCATTCACATACAATTCCTAGAAACAATTCTTAAAATATAATCACAACAGAAAGATTACAACAGACAAACATGTCTTTTCCAAAAAGAGTATTTATAATGTCATTTTTTATTTTTGTTACTGACAAATGAAACCAAACTCCTTGCTTGAAGTTGTTAGTTTATTTGTTCATTAAAGGTAACAGCAATATCTGCTAATTCTGCTCTCTTCTCTCTCTCTCTCCTCTCTCTCTCTCTTTCTCTCTCTCTGTGCAATTTTTGTGCTTTGCACTGCTTTCCATGCTGTAACATTTTGGAAAGATGAAGAAAAGAAATCGTGAAGAAAGAGGAGCTACTCTTACTATTTCTGTCACTTCTCATGCTTAGAGTCCAGAAAACTCTACAATTAGAGTTTGGAACTACACTCCTGGGCTTCAGGGGATCCCTCTACCTGTAGCTCCTACCAGGTATCCTAAATTATCTCACTCTAGCATCCCTTATGACTTCTTATCTCAATGCTGACTCTTACTTCAATTCTTCAGTAGGGTTTTCTATATGGATTTTTGAACTGGTTTTAGATGTTCTTTTTCAGATAACTCTGAGGTATGCTTTCAGTATCTCCTGCCTAAACTCAGGACATTGACTTCTAGGTGTTTGTCAAGAATGTTAAAATAATGAAATAAAAATTGACCTAGTGAATAGAGAACTGATTGCCTGCTTCTTATGTTCTTGGAACTAAAAAATTTGCAGTTACTCACATGATTATTATGATCAAAGGCAGATAAAATGACAAAGGAAGTCACAACTGTATTACCACAGTCATAGATGAATAGAATAGATCACTCTGATGTATAAGAAATAGCACCCAGTTCAACTGTGGTTTCTTCTTACTGAAATCCTCCTCAGAAAAGGAGGCGGCTGCCACTGATGTTCACCCACGTGAAGAGAGTCTACATCATGGGGAAGCAAACAGCTATAGAACACCAGATGTTTGCTAATTATTTTCAAATGAAATTGACGAGACAGAGTTTTAAGCAAAGATAATATGGGAGGGTAAAATAAAGCTCATTCTCCCCTTGACTTACAAGTAGAGGTAATAAATCAATCTGAACTATGTTTCATGGCCTCTGTGTTCAACCTGACTTCTAGTTCTCAAGCCTCAGATCTTGCCCTTTCCTTGCCACTTAAATCATATTGTGACAGGTTTAAGTCAATGAACTGGATTAAAAGACTTCTGATCAAGTGATTGGATCACTGGAGTGCTGTGCTCATCAGTGGACTAATCCACTGATTTTCATAGTCAAGTGTAGTGTTAGGGAATTGGGCCTAATTTGAGATGGGCAACTGGGTTGTGCTTTGGAGATTGTATCTCTTGTTAACACTCTTCCCCTGTGCTCTGCTTCCTAGCTTCTGTGAAGTGAACAGGTTTGCTCCACCATGTTCTTCTACCATATTTCTTCCTTGGAGTCAGCCACCCATGGACTGAAGCCTCTGAAACTGTGAGCCAAATTAAACATCTCCTCCTTTAACTAATGGGTATTGGGTACTATGTCCCAGCACCAAGAAAGCTAATCCACATATTCAGTATACCAATAGCTAGGTGCTGGTCAGCTCAGGAGTTCTCCAGAGGCCCCATTTTTCTATCTCCCCTCTCTTCTCTTACTCTGTGTAACTGTTCCACATCTTACTGTACTCACTCATCTTGGCCTGTGCAGTTTGAATCTGGTGTGAAGAGGCTAGGACATCCATCAGTGTCTTAAGACTTGATCAAGTGTCACAGCACACTCACATCTTCAGGAATCTCAGAGCTTACTGCAATATGAAAGCCCCCTTTTACAGAAGGATTAGGCAAAAACCAGAGATTTGTTACAATATACCTTTACTCCTCTTGATATAGGAATTAATTCTGTAAAAGTGTAAGCCCTCCTGTTTAGAGAAGGAAAAGTCAGTTAAAAAAAAAAAAACCTGGGCAAAATTAAAGCTGCAATTTAAAGGAAATGAGCCATACAGAGGAACATGGTCACTATCCAGTAAAATAGAATGGGGGAAACACACGTATTAAGAAATGATTTTGTTCATCTTCTTAACAAAATTCAAAAGGCTGTTTCCCGTCCTTCCTTTCTTCCTCTTCTTCTCCTCACCCTCTTCTTCCTCATCTTCCTCCTCCTGTTTCCTTTCTTCCTTTCTTTTTGCAGTACTGGAAATTGAACACAGGACTTTCACATTGAGCTACATCCCCAGCCCTTTTTTATTTTTTATGTTGAGGCAGAGCCTCACCAAACTGCTAGTTAAGTAAGGATCTAATGCTGTGCTTGAGCCTGCAAGCTTTCTATTTCAGTCTCCCACCATGTCAGGATTAGAGGCATGAGCCACTGTGCCCCGCTATAAAGGTATTCTATTTCTAAAACCAAAGTAATCTCTCCAGAAGGAATCATCTAATGACAGGTAGAATTTTATGGAGGTATAAATAAGATTTCCAAGTTAAAAACCAACAGAAACAGTAATATAAAATAGATCTTTCTAAACATCACATTTCTGAGGTATCAAAGGAAAATACATGAATGTTTTTCTCTTGACCTCATTATTGCATGGCACAGCATAGAATTCCAGAGATAAAATATTTCCATTTCACAACTCTGCTGACATTTTCCCAAAAGGTTAATATCCTTGATATATAAAACTGTCATAACAAACAGTACAAAAAAAAAGCCAACAAAAATCAAAAAGGTGTACCCAAGGAGCAGTTTACAGATGTCTTTGAATGCAGAAGCTGGAATGGGACTTTTATGGAAGTCAGTTCCTTGCCGGCAAGGATGTGGATGGACACAGGGAGGAGAAATGAAGATCTCTAAGCAGTCTGAATGCGGGAGGAGGAGAGGAAGCCACGACAAGAGTGTGTGACTGAGTCGGCCTTCAGAGTGGGCAAGAGGGCTGTGCTCAGGGGTGCAAAGAATGCTACAGGATTGATGGGGACAAGCAGCTACTCATTGTCTTCTCTACCCCTTGCTTGGGGCTGTGAACTTCCCAGCACTGGTCAGCTGCGTACATAGTGGTGCTCGAGAAGCTGTGGCGGCAGAAACCAAGGAGCATCTTCGTGCCAAGTGAGTCACCTCCTGCGACCAGAGTCAAGGTGAGGTCGAGAGGTGTCTGGTGAAAGTAAGTGACAAAATCATGTGTGAAAGAAAAAGTGCCTGAAAAGTGTGCACTTCACGGCTACACGGGGATGAAATCATCTCAGCAATATCTTTTCTTCTGTCAAATTTCAAATGATTTTTAAAAATTATAGTTGTGAATGTTTCAGAGATGCAATGAGAGAAATACCCGCTCCAAAAACATATTGCTAATAGAAAACCATTTTACTAGCTTCCCAAGACCAACTGAATGCTATAAAGTGTTATAGCTTAATTATATCCCTGAAAATTCATATGTTAAAGACCTAACCCCTGGTACTTTGGAATTTGACTGTATTGGGAGAGAAGGGTTTTAAAGAGGTGATTAAGTTAAACTGAGGCTGTTAGAATGGGCCCTGATGCCATGAGTGGAGCCCTCTTAAGAAGAGGAAATTGGAAAACAAAGCACTGCCAGGACTGGACATCCACGGAGAAGAGACCACACGAGGACCTAGAAGGAAGGCAACTATTTGCAAGTTAAGGAAAGGGCCCCAGAAGACATCAATCCTGCTGACACCATGAATTTAGACTTCCAGCTACTAAATGTGGAAGAAAACAGTTTGTTTCTGTTTAGCCATCCAGTCTGTGGTACTTTGATATGGCAGACCTAGCAGACTGATGTAAAATCATGAATCTTAAATATCTTCATACACTGTGGCCACCATAACTAGTTCCTCTTGGTGGGTACCTCCTCTCCTTCACTACTAATAAAACCCAGGTTGTTTGCTTGTTTCTTTGTCTGCTTTGAGAGTTGAGATAGTGCAGCAGTGTTCCCAGCACTAGATTAGGGGATGTGGTTGGTCTAAATCAGTTCTGAAATTTCTATTTTTTGTTTTCCCAGCTTCTCTCAAAAGTAAGTTTGACCACATGACCTACTTTTGGCATCGTGATCAAAGTGATGCGTCTGGTGAGGCTGTTCTGAGAAACCTTTCGTTTCCTGATAGAAGCTGAATGGGGGCAGTAAGTATACATCCCTTCCTGCTAATGTATGCCTCAGACACAGATGTAATGTGGTACCTATCTTTGAAAAGTACTGGCTTTACATTCAACTAGGTTAGCAATTTCACTTAATTAGGGGGTATTCTGTCCAATAATTTTCATACATTCCCTTGCAATCAGTCTCAATGGTCTAATTTTCGTAGTTTAACTGTTCATAGCTGAACCAATCTTGAGGATCAGAGGTATGAAATGCTGATTGGCCACCTCTGAACGAGGCTGTGACCCCTGGAGTATGAGATTGATGCTGCCTTAGCCAAAAACCTCATCCACTGAAAATGAGAAAGAAGGAGTGGCCTAAAGGAAGATAAAGATACTGATATCAGAAGATTGAACAATGAATGCTAATCAAGCAAAAGCAACTACTGATTAACTCATATGTATCTCCTTCAGATTAGTTATTATTTCTGCTACAAAGTATTCCTGGCTCCCTTACTGTCATCAGTTTTAGACCATGCCTTTATTCTTTTATCCCATACCACCCTTTACTTTCTCTCTCGCAGGACTTTGAAATTGTGGGTGATTGCCCATTTGTTTCTCTTTATTCCTGATTGTGCTATGAAAAGTTATTAAAGTAGAAATCTCCATTCTTTCATTCACCATTGCATCTCTAGTGTCTACCAGAGTGCCTAACACATAAAAACACTTGATAAAATATTTGCTAAAGGAATGAAAATCCACTACTAAATACACATCTTGTAAGACAAGTACAGTTGAAAGTGTTTTCAAATGCAGGAGCATGATAGATACTATAGAGAGAATGGATATGTTGCTCTTCCCCTATCATATTTATAGTCTTGTTAACTACTCTTTTAAGAGAGGAAGAAATGGTACATGGTCCAGCATATAAAAGATTCACTGGCTGCATTTAACAACAGTACTTAAAAATTTGCAACCATAACTATTGCAGTCTTTCCTTTTGCAGATGTAGACGGAGTCTGTCTCTTTAAGGTGGAACTAACCAGGTTTCTTTCTGTTTTTTTAATCTTCCTAAAGTCTGAAACTGAATGGTAAGTATATCAAGGCTTGCCTTGCCAATCCTTCTACCTGAAAATGCATACTGACCCTAGAATGCTGAGAGAATGTAAAAATTAGAAGCCCCATGCTTATCTCATGCTAGAGTGGGTGCTCCAGCACAGTTTACTAGAATGCCCTGAATGGAACTGCTGAACTCTTACATGCCTACCAGAAAAGCTGGGCTTTGTTTCCCATCTGCTGATCCCTGTATCTAGTTTTCCTTTTTGAATAAACCTACCCTCTCATCAGTTCACGCATTCCTGCGAGACACCAGTTCACATAACTGTTTCCATTCCCTCGTGCAATCCTTTAACCAGCATAAATGAAATTCCTCACTGAGCAGAAAACTCTAGGCTGGCTGTGTCTGGCCTGAAAAAGGTAGTCCAATTCCTATAGGGTACTGGTTACCCTCGCTTTATTTTGTTATGCCAAATGCCATGGTTTTCATAAGAGCCAGGCTGTACTTGTACTGAAACACAGACACCACTGTGAGACTCATTGGTGCTGCACAGAGACAACAGGCATGAGTGGGAATTGTGTGTGTGTGTGTGTGTGTGTGTAATTTTTTGCCATTTCCTTAACAATACTTTATTATTTCTGGGTACAGATTTGAGAGGTATTGAAAATTTTTTAGAATCCTAATAGGTATTGATTATTTCAACAAATATTTACTGAGAACTTCGCATGGACCAGGTCCTCGGTAGAACTGAGGATGAGAAGCAAGGAAATCAGGAATCTGATCCTTTAGAAGAAAGATGCAGACAATTAGCAATGACACATGATGCTGGGAATACATTCAAATTTGCACTTGCCAGGACACTCTTGCTTTATAACATACTGAAAATCTAAGGCCAGCTCAAATCATGCTTTCTTTAAGAATCTTTAAATACTCTGTTCAGTAAAAAATTTCTCGTCTCTCCACTTTATATATTAACTAGTATTTATATATTAACTCCTTCATCTTATGTGTTAAACATCGCTTACGATTGTGTCAATTTCTCCTACATGATTTTATATCCTTGAATGACAGAACCTATTCCTTAGCCACATCTACATTCTCCAATTTGGCCAGCAAACACTGAATATTTGTTGAATTAAAATAAAGTTTATTGCATTAATCAAATTAGTTCTTACAAAATTTCCAACTACACAATTCCTGTGTTGTGGAACAGAAAAGAAGAGAAATTCAATGTAGTTTTAGCGAATGGTCTTAATTAACATCCTGGATCCACAAGAAGAGTATCTAAAGGTTTTCATTTAAATATTATTAAATTAAGTATATGTTATTTCCATTGAAAATATGGAAAATATGAAGATTTTTAGGCATTCTCTGTCACTTGAAGTTTAGAAAGAGAATGGATTTACATACAAGTTGGATTCAAGTTATCCTGTTATGTTATTGAACAGAACATTTATACAAATTTTTTATGATTGGCTCTCTTGGGGGAGGATTAAATGAGGGTCATGTTATAGCGAAGCAGAAACATCAAGAATAGGTGTTGAGATGAAGGAAAATCAATGTGTGGGCAGAGATAGTAGCCGAGATCATGTAAAGAAATGTTAGATATGGAAATTGCTAAGTACGTGAAGAGAGTCCTGGATGAAGGAAGAATCCAGTGCCTGACATACAGCAGGATGGAGACCAGTGCAAGTTCTTGTTAGAGATACTGGTTACAGCCCTGAAGCTCACCTTTCTGGGTCTCTAGTTCAAATTAGCTTTAACATGAGACAGTCCTATGAAAGACTGTGAAAGTTTTATTTTTTAAAATTTAGATTAACAGTTAAAAAAATAAAATAATAAAAGTACATTTCCAGAAAGTAAGGTATAAATTTTTATTAGAAGGAAGAAATCACAGAGACAGGTTACCCAGTTAGGAGCAGCTAGCTGTTTTTGTCCCAGGAAGGGGAGATGAAAGGAAAGATGGAAGAAGATGGGACAGAAAGTGAAACTTCACAAACAGGAAGTGAGGCTTAAAGATAACTCAGTCCCCTCCATCTGCAAGATGTCAGGTTACCTCCAAAAGCCTTTCATTTACCAATGACTCATTCTGCTTTGTGCTTTCTTTGGACTCCATTTTCCATGTGTTATTACTGATTATGATAATAAAGGACTGATTTAGCACCCTCACCATATGTTAGGGACTTGAAAACAAACATAAATGACAAAGATGTTTCTTTGAAACGTTCTTTGTGATTTTAATTTTTCACACACTCATGAAATATATCTGAAAGGGATGGTGATGAAGATAATTTGGTATTATTGTTTTTCACCATGCTTCTTATTTTGATGTGGAGTTCACTGAAAATTCAGAGTACTCAGGTGTGAAAGACTTCAGTACTCTGTAATAGTTTGCACATAATGGTTGGAAAACATGTTCACGAGCTTTTAATCTTTTGCCCAAAAAGGTGAATTTCTGATATAAAACAGTACCTGAAGAACTGGTTTTACCTTTTCACAAAGGAGAAGAAATAGGCACTAAATTTTCTTAGAGTATTTTGCCGAATTCACCATTTTTCTACCAGACAGAGTTAAGTTGCTAGGAATCCGTCAAGCTAAAGTTCATTTGAGGTAACATCTGTGAGTGTATTTCATTTTAGTACATTCCTTAGTTTACAGAAAACAAAAGATATTGAAATACATGAATAAAGCAAATAAAACAACCAACCAGCTGCTTTTCATTTTGGAATTAGGATTAAAAAGAAAAGACAAGCAGTTAAATTCTGTTCTTCTAGTCTAATGAGTTTAGAAAAAAAAGATCCTGTTTATTAAATCCAGACCAAAATTATTTTCAAAACTTATTATTCCACAATTCATAGTCCACTGAAAATATGCTTGGTGCCTAATATTTCTCTTTTAGCAGAAGTTGAAGCAGTACCATTCAGAAAACATGACCATGAGAAACATGCACAAAGGTATTTGCTTTGTCACTGATGATTCCATATCTTGCAACAATAAATTTCACCCAACGTATGTCATTAACCAGGGCTCATAGGAACAGCTGTCTACTATTTTCCTTGAGTTGCTAACAAGTCACCTAGAGTACAAATACTCATGTGTGCAATAATTTACCTCAAAAGGGATATAATTTTAGGCTTGGTCATTTCAAGATTTCACCGTTCTTTACTAGTTCATCTTTACATTTTCTCCATCCCAAAATTAGTGCTGTTTCTTACTTCCATTAAGATCCAGGCTTAATTTGGATTAAAATTGCCCTGCAACTCAAAGGAAAATTTTCTGGACTCTGCTGTTGAAAATTGTATAGAATGTAAATTTTTTCATTGATAAACAGTCACAGATTCCCTTCTCTTTGGCTTGAAATTGAGCCTTTCCTTTCCTGAATCTATTATTTCTCTACAAGTGGCATGTATTTTAATAAACTTTTAAAATAATTCATTTGCCAACTCTTCCAGTTCCCCATATTGAATATTCACATTTTTTCCTTAAAAGAACTATTTTATTCATCTTGATATCCTACGATATTCTTTAGAAACCAAAGGAACATGAATTTTAATATCTCAAATTTCATGGTTATTACAGTTCAAAGGACTCAGGTGAGTTTCTCTGTTACAATTCAATTTGATCTCACTTTGCATCGCACAGCCTACCTAACAGCAGGAACTCTACCCAGTCCATTCTAGTAATTTTCCAAGTCAGTATAGATTAAAATATTGCCAATTCGAGGTTTGACTCTATTCCTTCAGGGCATGGCATTTTGATCTAGAGGATATTTACATCACAGGGGAGTAGAATTAAAGGCAAGTCAACGGGTTCTGACGTACAGTATCTGCTGCTAATGTGGACAGTTTATTTTCTTCCCCTAGGTTTTTCATGATGACTTCTCTGGAAGTCACAAATAATGTGATCTGACTCTGTGCCAGCAGTGATTCTTAAAATATTTCAATTCCACATTTCCCAAGTAGTGACTGCAACATCAAGCTCTTCATTTTAAGTATTCTGTCTTTTTTCAAAGAACTTTTCAGCAGGTGGTGGCTCTTGCCTTCAGTAAATGTTCACGTTCTATTCATGAGTACAAAACTTTGGATCACTTCACCATTTGTGATGGATCAGGAAAATTCAGGAGGGAGCTCTCCTCAGGTTTCTCCTATCTATTTTCATTACTCTGCTGCCTAATACTCTTGACATGGCCAGATGGTGTGGTCACTATTGCTGAAGAGGAAACTATCTGAAAAATTCTTAAGCAGGAAGCTAGTTCTGAGACTCCCAAAATTGTAAAAAAGAATTACTGCGGCTTAGATCTGGAATGTCCTCCAAAGGCCCATTGTAGGAAGGCTTGAGCCCCAGCCTGTGGTGCCACTGAGAGGTGGTGGTGGAACCTTTAGGAGGTGAGGTCTAGTGGAATGAAGTTAGGACATTGAGGGCATGATCTTGAGCAAAATATTGGGATGTAGGCCACTCTCATTCCCTCCTTTTGCTTCTTGTTTGCCGTGAGGTGAGCAGACCTCCTCCACCATGTACTTCTGCCGTGATGTACTGTGCTGGCACAGACACAATACCCCGGGTGAACATGAACTGCAACTTCTGAACCTGAGCCAAAATAAAAGCCTTTAAGTTCATTACCCCAGGTATTTTGTCACAGTGATGAAAAGCAAATGTAAGAGTTTGTCCCTGTGTTATTTATATAATTTTTAATTTCCAATTATTTCAGTATGTAATCTTCTCAGTTCTCTGCTACCAATGTTTTTAAAGATGGGGAAAAATAAGAATAAAAAGTTGGTTGAGCTGGAAGTAACCACTTTCAAATTCTCCACTCATACCCAAATCCTGGACTGTTTGTTAACACCTGTCCCTCTCAAAATCTCTTGTTCACTGGCCTTGGCAACTTTCCTTCCAGTTGTCATAGAAACGTATACAATTTAGGATTCAAATAAGAGGGATCACAGAAGAGAAGTAAATGTTTAATTACAATCCAGTGTATACTCTGACCCCAGCTGAGGCTTACAATGAGATGAGACCAAGTAAGAGAATTGATAAAGATGTTCATGGAAAAGAAGTCCACAAGATTTATCTAAATATCTAAGAAAAAATACTTATTTACATGAATAATGAGTTACAGTTATACATTGATCTGGTTATGAGTAAAAAAGTATTTTTGGGGACTTAACTGTGTCTCAAAAATGTTCACAGAGTGGAAGCTTGTGGCCAAAGCACCATGACATAATTTTTTAAGAACACCAGAGCAGACTATACCTACAGAATGGCAGAAAGGCTATTTGCACGAGGACATCATAAATCCACTTGGTACTAATAGCATGCAATGAAAAACTCTTTTCAGAAGAGAGATTTTGCACACAAAGAGCCCCGAGGGAAGAGAAGGCAATGAGAACATCCATCAAGTAAGGAAAGGGTGTTTAGAAAATTGCTCTTCCGACTCCATCCATCATACTATCAGAGACTGCTGTGTTAATCCACTTGCCACCACTGAGCATAAGACCAAAGACAAAAATGCAGAAGTGTGCCTTGGGGAAATCTTTCAACAAAGCTTTTGTGGAGGCTAATGTAGACAATGGGGATTTCCCTGCATCACATTCAAAGAGGATCCAGTACAACTTACACACCAGTGTGTACCTGCAGGTAGTTTCCCAACTGAGTTGCCTCTTAATTTGTTTCTCCAGGTAATATTTCCTTCTTCTTTTACAGTATGAGTTCTGGGTTGTAGATGCATGCAGTAGTTCCATTCCTGCCTCCTTCATGATATATGAACTTGCTATTATCTTAAGGGATAAAAACAAAATAAAGTCTTATTTTTCTGAAAGTCACTGTGATTAATAAACTCTCTGTATATAAAAGAGTGTTAATGAGAAATATTGTAATGACTATAGAAAAATTTTATAATATTGCTTTTTTGTCTTTTATTCTTGCTCAAAGGGAAAAAGCAAACGTTGAATGCTTACTGTGCTATTAGGCACTATCAACTTTCATATTAATACCTTAATAATAAAGTAATTCTTTTTTCTTTTATAGTGCTTTTATCTTTTTATAGTTCTTTCACACTTATTTGATAGATTTATGTGAATGTTCTGAAAATTAAGTAGAGTAGGTTTTTACCTACTCTACGAGCTAATTGTTCTTTCAAGTGATTGAAGAAGTATTTCTAGAAGGAAATATATATGACATTGCAAAATGGAAACAATTTTAGGCACATTTTACTGTGAGCATTTCAGTGGAGACTCAGTCATGTGTGAGACCGAGACACAAAGCATGATACTTTGAGAAGTGGTCTTGAAGTGCTGTTGCTGCTTTGGAAAGACACTGCCCAGGTGTTGCCACATCACTAAAAAGGATCACTTACTACAGAAAATAGAGTAGATAAATCACTCCTTCAATTATGAGGTACATCCTTAGAAAGGAGATTGAGTTTTAATTTGTCAAAAATCTGCAGACCGTAGCAACAATTTAAACATGCTATGTTAATGTTAGTGTTTTCAACCTTTTTGAGTAGAAAGTGTTTCTAATATAAAATACTACATAGATTTATAACACTTGCAATTTTATCATTTGATGACTGGGAGAATTATAAAAACCATATATTTTGATTGTTCAGCAATAAATACTTTTATAATAATGTACCTTTAAATAATCACATCATCATGTACATG